>BPLQ01002810.1:0-203547 GCA_021605075.1 Caerostris darwini | reverse complement strand
GTTGAAAGCAGTTGAAATACATATATTCTATAATAATAATAATTTGTTTACATAATTTATAAATTCTATAATAATAATAATTTGTTTACATAATTTATAAATCAGAGGGAATTTAAAACCAAGAGAAAGCGGGTAGGAATATTGAATCTAATCAACTTGAAAGTAAAAATACAAAAATGTGCCGCCATCTTTTGGTGAATGGGAAAGTTACGAAGTTCGAAATTGTTTAAAAGAAAAAAAATTTAAAAATAGAGAAAGAGCGAATAAAAATTAATTACACATGGGAAAATAATTAAATTCTTTTTGTTGTATTTTAGAAAGGGAGCGTGGCAGGTACAATGAATATTAAATAGTTAAAAGAAAACTGGGATCGAAACCTCTACCCTTTCAGCAGTAGTGAGATACTCTGACCACTATACGAAATTAGTCTTGGGCCAGACAGCGAAACAAGGGAAGCGGACGCAGCGGTGAGCAGTAGAATGAAAACAAGAGTGAAAAGAAATACAATGATGATTTAATTTTTGAGAATAGCTTTTGGGCGTCTTTTATTGATTGCAACAGTGATATGATACTCAGATACAACCTGTAGAAGGGAGTCATTAATATTTGGAAGTTTTCATTTAAGTTAAGATACTTTTCAGACTTTAAATCAGAACTTAAGTGTTAAGAAAAGTGTTGTTTTGCAACTTCTCATGTACTAAAATATTTAGGTTTCTGGATTAACTCAGAAAGGGATAGCAGTTGATCCTGGACAAATTGCTCTATCCTAAACATTCCACCTCCCAAAAATGTTAAAGAGTTCCAATCCTTTCTTCAAACTTGTTCCTGATTTAGAAGATACATACAAAATCTTGTTGAGATTTCATGACCTTTCAGTGACATCACAATATATATATATATTTATGGGACTGGGGATTTCATCGGCAGACAGTATTTCAAACCCTTAAAAAGGGTCTTACAACACCCCCTGTGTGATAGCAAGGTAATGGTACAAAGCTATACACAGTCCAGTCACATTAATGTGACCACCTGTCAAAAGCTAGAATATACACTCTTGTATATTATGGCTTTATGTGGAATGTGGTATTTAAGTGGTATTCTTTATATACACTCCACTACAATGTACTGCCACCTGCCTTTTGTGATTGGTTATTTCACGTTGACGTCGACAGTAGGTGGTAGTCACATTCATGTGACTGGACTGTGTATATTACTCGAACTGACGGAAGCAATTATGCACATGGAGCTGTTTTACTTCAAGGTGCTAGATAAGAACCCCTTATTGAATATGCAAGCCGACTACATTCTCAGGCAGAGCGTAACTATTCGACAACGAAAAGAATGGCTCTCGCCACTGTCTGGACTCTCAAAAAAATTCTTAGATACTTAAAAGGAACGGAATTAACTGTGTCATCCAACCGCCAACATTTGCAACGGCTTTTTACTTTAAAGTCTCCAATCGATAGACTTGCTCGACGGACACTAGAAATACAATCCCATAATATTGAAATCCAGTACACCCAGGGCCGGATTTTCCTATAGCCTAACCAGGCTTCAGCCTAGGCCCTCAAGATCAATAGGGGCCTACATTCAAATTGATAGCAAAATTAGAATTACACAATTCTAAAAAAAAAAGTAAACACTTAAAACATTCAATCGAAAATAAGGAGAAATTCTACACATACGACTAATAATCAAACAAAAGTGTATTGGTTAAGATCAACGCGTTCGGTTCATTGGGTCTGTTCGTTTGTCTATAATACATTGCACCAAAGTATAGTTCATACGTTAAGTTATTTGATAGAAAATATGATACTTTTTATTGCATATTTTATTTTCGTGGGCAAAGATTTTTATTTTTTAATTTTGTTTCTTTGTAAATGTTGTGTGTTATGTTTGTTTAGTTATTGTTACAAGTACTATATAGGGTGCTGAGTATAAATGTCCAAATAGGTGTTCTCGACTTTTTTCTTTTTTTGTGCCACATTTTTTCTATAAATATTAGTGCCAATCACATGTTCCATTTAACATATAGATATACATCACAGTAAAGATAAATTTTATTATTTCTTATGTAATTTACAAACTTAAAAATGGGAGGTGAAAGGGTCTCATAAGTGAAATAGTCTAGGGCTTCTTTTCATCTAAATCCGGCTTTGTAAATAGCAATACAATATTTTTAAAAAATTACAGGGCTTAAAATTAAAATTGATAAAACAAAGTGTGCATTTGTTTAACAAACTAAAACGTGCAACAAAAAGTTTTGATGAATTTTACGTTCAACTCCACTTAAAATAACAATGATTTCTTAGAAATCATCTTCTATGAAAAAAAAGCAAAACAACAAGTGTTCGATTCTGACTGCATCTGAAACTTTTTTTTTATATTAAAATATACAATTTTTAAAAAGTGGTAGATGAACATAATTTAATCAAATAAGTAGAAAGTATATTAAATTTCGAAAAAATAATTTCAAATTTCGTCACTTCTATTTTCGTTGCACTTTTAAGTAGAGAAAAATAAAAAATAAAAAGATTCAAAGTCAAGTTCGCAGGAAAAAAATACTTACCATTACTGGCGCTTAAAATAAATTGATTCACTGCGACAACTGCGAAGATGATAAAATACGATAGTCATTTTTCCTGATAGTGTTTGATTCAAATTGTTAGCAAAATTAGAATTACACTATTCTAAAAACACTGAAACGAAAATAAGGAGAAATTATACACATGACTAATAAACAAACATGAAAATGTACTGGTTAAGATCAACGCGTTCGGTTCATTGGGTCTGTTCGTTTTTATAGACAAGATTGCACCAAATTATACAATATAGTTCATACGTTCACTGATTGCTATGGCAAATATTGACGTGCCTTATGCTACTAAACTCTGGTTTGTTCTTGCATAATTAAAGTGGAGATTGGAGCAGACAAACGAACAGACCTATTGATATTTCGACGTTCGGTTATATTCGTATTACTTCGATAATATGAAATACGTGTTAATGTTATTAGAAAAGATTCTTATTTTAGGATTGCGTACACGATCATTTGATTCTGCCTTTAGAGTTCAGTAGGTTTAATACTGTAGTGAAGTGTTTACAGACTACTGAAAAAAGATTTTGTGACAATATTTTCATTTCGCGGAATTCTAGGTAAGTTCTTAACTTTTATTTATGCATGATAATTAGTAACTCAAATATTTTGTTTTAGATTATAATCTAAGAACGGAGTAAAAGTTTTGAAAGTGGAGCTTGCAAACGCAAGAAAAGGAAGCTACAAGAATATGAGGCAAAGAAGCTAACACCGATTAATGCATGTGCCAACTAATACTACCCTATTGGAAACAATGCAGCAAGTTGTATGTGAGGACACGGCCGTTGCACTAACTCAAAGTGAAAATATGGAACTAATTCAGAGCAACTATCTTAGCAACTTTTATTATCTCTCATGTCATTTTACAAACTTAAAAATGGGAGGTGAAAGGGCCTCATAAGTGGATTAGCCTAATGCCTCTTTTCATCTAAATCCGGCCCCGAGTACACCCCAGGCAATGTGAATGTCGTTGCTGACCTGTTGTTGTCTGTAAGCACAAAGAAGGACTTCTGTCCAAATTGTATTTTCCAGCCAGGAAAGCAAACTGAATTCGTGAAGAACAACTCAATGATTACGAACTAAAGAAGATCACAATTCTCATGACATTCAACGATATTTTTCCAGATATTTATTTAAATACATTCTTTGTAAGAATCACAGCAGACTTGTGAAGGAAATATTTATATTTATCTATCTAATCTATTTGTACTTTGGGGACATTTCTGTGTAAAACTTTCTTGTGTATACAACATATGGCATAGGAGTCTTTCCGGAAAAAATTTTACTTGTCATGTAAAAAAACCAATGGCCATCAATAACTAATGAAAGCTTTTATATACCTTATGAAATCGTCAAACAATATCTTCCTTAAAAAGAATTATGAAATATGTCACAGAAAAAAATTAATTTAAAATTAGTTTAAAATTTGTTCCTACAAAGGCAAAGGTAATCTATGTTTGGAGTACCCGAGGAATAGGATCCTCGTATATCCCGTTACATAATTGGGCTGAAAAGTTTGTAAGCTGACACATAGATGACGCTACTAGTATTAAATCCATAAGAATTTTAGTTAGCCCTAACCTTCAAAAGACACGTGTATAAATTTGACAACTGTTGCACTATTAGTATGTGAGTTATAGCATATAGCATGAGTTATTCAGCCCACCTGTTAATTAATTAGATTATATTTAAATTTATTCCAAAAGAAATAAGCATAGAATATATAGATGGCATTAAATAATTATATAAATGAATTTTATCGATGAAAGCTGAAAGATGCGATTATTTTTTAAATATTCAATTATATACATAATATTTTTTTATAAATTTTACATTACTTCCTTTTTTTTATATATTCAGAAATCAGTGTAGGGGGCCTGAATGGCCGAGTGTCTAGCGCTCTGGCGCTCGGTGCCACAGGTTTCGGGTTCGAGTCCTGGCGGTGCCATGGATGTTTGTGGGGGTTCGGAATCCACTTTAAACCGTAGGTCCCGGTCTAAACAAGATCGTAGAGCGTTACGGGGGTATTGTTATTCCGCGTCCGTTGCTTATCTTCAAGATACACGCACCTCCTGGATAGCGCTCAGTGAGTAACGTCGGTGCAGCGCTTGCCTTGAGGCATCGAAGACAACTGTCTAAATGTTTACTAGTTGCATTAGTACAAAAAAAAGAACTTTAACAAAGAATATTTATATAAAATTTATTGTGTGTGTTTTTTTTTTCATTTGTGTCTATAAATTGAACTGTAAACGCTGATAATATTTCGTTTCTGAAATAAGTAATTATATATTCAATGATTTTTATTTCGGGAAAGCTTTTGGTTAATAACAATTTTAATATTTATCTTTGCTCGGAATTACCTTAATAAATAAATCTTTTAATTTATAATTGCATTATTCAATCAATGAGCAATTAGTTATTCAAAAAATGCAAATGCTATGTGCAAAATAAATATGTCGGCATATTTTTAATTGGCATAAAGCAAAACTGAATCATACATGAACGAAATGTGAATTATTTATCACATTTTATAATAAAGTTTTTTTTTTTTTTTTTTTTTTTTTAAGTAAATTAGTTTTTTTTAAAGTATTTTTAAAGTAGAAATGAAGGAAAATTCCAATGCGCTCTGGCGCTCTGTACCACAGGTTTCGGGTTCGAGTTCCAGGGGTGCCATGGATGTTTGTAGTGGTTCAGAATCCGCTTTAAGCCGTCGGTCCCGGTTTCCTATGACTGTCAGAGCGTTACGGAGCAGAAGTCAGACTTCTACCTACGGGTGTTCCATCGGAATAGAAGCAGCACCCCTCTTCCCTCCTTTCATGAGGGATACGACAACAACAACAACAGAAATCAGTGTAAAATTATGTCTGTCATGTCATGTCATAAATCACACTGTATATTTAACATACAATAATAAAAAAAATTCGAAATTAAATTTAATTTTGTTTCAATTTTTTCTATTGAGCCTATCTGTTTTCTATATATAAAAGAAGTTTCGTTACTAATGACTTCAAAGCCAAATTGTTTCGTAGTCTTCTTAGATGAAGCAATACGCTGAACAAAAAATCAATGCAATGATTAAAAAACGACTTTTTATAGGACAAATTCTTAGCGAAATAAAAACTGGTGAATCCATTTCGTTTATTGCTCCTATGAAATCGCTGCCAAGTCAATGCGCTCTTTTATGAAGTTCAGGAATTTCTAAATAAATAATATTTTCAACTCTTATGAAAACCTTATCGGTCATGTCCAGATATATCAGGTCCCCATAGTAAATTTTGGTCAGGCCCAGCAATATTTAAATGACGACAAAATTAAAATTAAAAAAAAAAAATCATTATTAATTATAAAAGAATATGAAGAGTTTTCTGTTTTTTAGAAAATTCGATTTCATTGGAAAGTAAAATGTAGTCTTTTCTTATAAAAGTAAAAAAATTATATATACGATATTTTATGATCCAAAGACCAAACTGTCTGTGTTTGCCAGCTGCATTAGAAAAAAATGATCCATTTTATAAATTAAAAATTAATATAAAAATTATTTTTGGGTAAGATCTAAATATAAATACCACAATCTAACTATCAAATAACTGAAATTAGATTCAGAGGAAGAGATTACGTGTTCATAATTCATTTATGTTTAATTAAAATCTATTGACCTATATTTCATTTAGCATACTTCCTACTACTGCGTCCAAAAAGTAAGACTCATTATCAATTTAAAATTCCCGGGGCTTATAAAATTTCATTTTTTTTTCTTTTTTAGGTTGCTGGCCCTGTCCTCAATATCTATGTGAAATTTGTCGTCAAAATATTCATTGGTGTTTGAGTTACGCTTGGCTTTGGGAGATGCTAAAACTGATTCCGGCGATTTTTGAAATGTCTGAATTAATTGAGCAAAGAACTTGCATTCAATTTTGTTTGCGGAATCGTATAGAATGTTGCAGAAGGCATTCGGAGAGCATTTCTATATCGGAAAGAAATGTTTAGAAGTGGTATAAACAGTTCAAAGAAGGCAGAGAACGCGTTGAAGACGAAGAACCCTATGGTCGACCATCAACATCAACCGACGAAGCTCACTTTCAGAAAATTAAAGATTTGGTGCTTGCAAACCGTCGATTTACAATTAGAGACCTTGCTGCTGATGTAGGAATTTCAAAAGGATCTATCAATTCCATTTTGGGCCTCAAACGAGTCAAATCTCGATTGGTACCGAAAACACTGAATGCGGCAGCTCACACTGCATTGATTCTTCGCGATTTTTTCGCCAAAAAATGAAACCCATATCGTTCCACAACCACCGTATTCACACCGTGCGACTACTGGCTATTCCCTAAACTCAAAAGACCACTCCGGGGACACCGTTTTGAGTCGATTGAAGAGATTCAACGTGAATCGCCGCGCGCTTTGAAGGCCATCCCTGCCGAGGGCTTTTTAGCATGCATTGAGGATTGGAAAAAAAGTTAGCATAAGTGCATTGTGTCCGGATGGGAATACTTTGAAGGCGATGAAGCAAATTTAGAAGAATAAATAAAGAATTTTTGAAAAAAAAAAAAACTCAATGCTTCCAAACTCTCTCACTCTGTACCCTCAATGCTTTCTTTACCTTCTTCCTATTATATATAGGAAGAACATAAGAGAGCATTGATGGGGCCTGATGGCCGAGAGGCTACCGCTCTGGCGCTCGATACCTCGGGTTCGAGTCCCGGCGGTGCCATGGATGTTTGTAGTGGTTCGGAATCCACTTTAAACATTAACAGTAAAACCACTTTTAACAGTAGGTCTTGGTCTAATATGATCGTAGAGCGTTGCGGAGGTAGTATCACCTCGTAACGTTATGCCCATAGCATATCTTCAAGCTACACGTGCGCGCTGGGTAGTGCTAAATGAGTAACGTCTGTGCAGCCCTCGTTTAAGGCATAAAAATAACTATCTAAGTATTTGCCCGCTGTATTAGAAAAAAAATCCTATCATATGATTTCGTTTGTTCTTGAAATAACATTCCCTGAAATATTCATGAATAAGAATGAACTTTTTAATAATATGAAAATATCAAGAAAATACGAAAATGCTTTATTAAATGAACTCAAATGGAATCAGTTTTATTTTCTTCAATAAAACTACGAAGATATAATAATTTCACTGTATGAATAAAGTTTGCAGACGTAAAATGTTCTCCAGTCAGAATTCAATAATGATGTTTCCTTATTTTTCAATTAATGTAAAGTTTTCCTAAGAATCTAGTAGTAGTAATCTTAAGTAGAACATAGCAATACAAGATAATTATTAAAGAATGCAATAAATGTTACTTTATAATATTTACCTTTTAAACAATTTAGAGAATTAAGGAACAACGCTTTCAATTTCTACAAGCTTTAGAAACTTACATGTAGGCTCTTAAATACTGATCTAACATACGAACCTCAGCAATATGCAAAAAGGATAATATAGATCATTCAGAACTTTTACAATTAACAGAAAAGAAGAGTTTGTTTTTGCTTTAAATGGTCCAAAGTTTATATTTAAACCTTTTTTAAAGATGTAATGGCTTTTTAAAGATGCAAACCTTTTTTTTTTTTTAGATGCAATAAATTACAGAACTGTTATATGCAGTAATAATATGTAATTATGTATTCATATGCAATACATAATAACATGCAATTTGTAATAATAAATGAAGTAGATGATAAAATTAATTTAATTACAAACAAATTAGCTATCTTCATTACAATGCAATACAAGCTTATTGGCTAAATTACAGCTAGTTGTAACAAATACAAATAAATTTCTTACCTTATGTTTATAGTAGCACATATAGAAGTTTTTATTTGGCATCCTTATGAAAAAGTTATTTTTTCAGATATCTTTCTACTTAGATTATTCATTGGGATTGGCCCAGGGCTTTTACTAATATAAAAACTAGACGACCGGTGGTAAATATAATCTTGCTTTAATATCATACTGCTGATCCAAAAACCAATTGCCGTATCAAATTTGTATTTCTAATATTATACGAATTGATGAGATTTGAGTTACGGGTGATCATGCTATGTGATCAAACGGCTAGTATCGAATTTGTATTTATGATACAGTACGCATGAATGCGATTTGAATTTCTACGGATAATAGGATGTGGATACACGATTAAACCGAAAATTGATAACTAGAGACGAATCCGTATTTACGGTAACATGCGAATTAATGCAGTTTGTGTTCGATGCGAATCGTACGACTGACTTGAAAACCGATTGCTAGAATCGAATATGAATTTACGATATACGAACTGATTTCACTTGAGTTCCATGTGAATCATACGGCCGACAGCTAATAGCTTATTCGCAGGGCCGGATTTTCCTATAAGCTAACTAGGCTTCAACCTAGGGCCTCAAGATCAAGAGGGCCTGCATTCAAATTGTTAGCAAAATTAGAATTACACTATTCTAAAAACAGTAAACACTGAATCGATATGTTGTTTCGAAACTTTTAAGTTTAAAACTTAAAATTCAGAATAATTTATACTTCAACTTTAAATGCGAATTATTATGAAATAAATTTATCTGAATTGAATTTCCTTTAATCTTTAATGTATTGAATATATTTAATTTAATTTGATAGCAAATAGGATAATTTTTATTGCATATTTTATTTTCGCAGTCAAAGATTTTTATTATTTGAATTTTGTTTCTTTGTAAAAGTTGTGTGTTATGTTTGATTAGTTATTGTTGCAAGTACTATATATGGTGCTGAGAATAAATTTCCAAACAAGTGTTCTCGACTTTTTTTTTATTTATTATCTGTGCCACATTTTTTATAAAGATTAGTACCCATCACAACATGTTTCATTTAACATATTGATATATATCACAGTAATGATGTATTTTAATATCTCTCATGTAATTTACAAACTTAAAAATGGGAGGTGAAAGGGCCTCATAAGTGGGATAGCCTAGGGCCCCTTTTCATCTAAATCCGGCCCTGCATATCCGTATTTCTAGTACCATACTTTCATTTGGTATGAGTTAGAGGTAAATGATACGGTTGATACTTAAAACCGATTGCTGTATCAAATTTCTTATTTCCAGTATTCATATGAACTGATGAGGTCTGATTTCGTGAGAAACACATAATTTGGATTAGGGTCCAAATTACGATTGCTTGTATTGAATCTGTATTTACGATACCATAAATTTTTAATTTCAAAATTCATTTTAATCTTTAGATTAAACCATAACATTAAAACAGAAAGCATAGTATTTATAATATTATCAATAGCTTTAACGGGCCCGCCTCATTAAAATTAGGTTGGTAACCACTGTACCGGACAGAAAACTAATTTTCCATTACAAATATAACCCTCTCTTGCACTAGATAGCAGTGTCTCCACTAGAAAACATACTAAAATTATGCATGAAACTAAATTCGAGTAGTATGCATATTAAATAATATGCATAATTCTGCTATGAAATTACCTATTTCCTGTAAGTATTAACGCAATCAAATTTCATGATGCCAAAAATAAGTATTTCTTCATAGATTGGGAACAAAAATTTACGTAAATTAAGTTAACATTTAAAAAAAAAATCTAGCATAAATACAATTCAACTTTTTGATTTCAGTAAAGCATGAAAGATATAAAATAGAGATCGTGCAAGATTTTCAGAATTTAACATATTTATTCTTTTTCAAAGTAAAATAAAGGGAAGTCGCTTTGTTTTTGGTAGAAAAAATTCAATATTGCCTTTAAAGTAAATCTGATACAACATAATGTTAGTTCTTTTTGAAACTTCAGCAGGTTATGCTATATTCAAAGTTAAGAAAAAGTTGGAAAAAAAATTGGCTGAACCAGAAAGCTTATACGAAGAGTTTAAAACTGCTGATAAGGCGAAGAAGGTTCTCAAGTTAGAGCATTTCGAGAAATTCAAAGATGTGCAAGATGCTGTTTCTTTCACAACAAAGACAAAAAATAGCAAAATAAGCAAACTATTAAAAATATCCTTAGAACAACTTATTCCCGAAGGTTCTCAAGAACAATTGGTCGTTGGAGATGTTAAGCTTGGACGACACATTGAGAAGAAAACTAAAATTAGTTGCGTGCACAATTCAGCGACTCAAGAATTAATGCGATGTATACGCATAAATATTGGCTCGCTTTTAGAATTGGGTCAAGTAGATCTAACCCGCATGGCTTTAGGAGTGTCTCATGGATTATCTCGTTATAAAATAAAGTTTAATCCTCAAAAGATTGATACAATGGTGATTCAAGCTATGCATGGTCTAGATGAAATGGATAAAGAAATCAACAACTATGTAATGAGATGCAAAGAATGGTACGGCTGGCACTTTCCCGAGCTTGCCAAGATAATTCCAGACGGCACCAATTACTTGAAGGTTGTTGTTGCAATGGGTTTCCGCGAAAATGCAGCTAAAACTGACTTTTCCAGCTTTTTAAGCGAGGAAGAAGAGCAGAAAGTAAAAACTATGGCAGAAATATCAATGGGAACTGAAATTATGGAGGATGACGTGCATAACATGCAAACCATGTGTCAAGAAGTACTTCATATGCAAGAATGCCGTGCGCATTTGCAAGAATATTTAAAAAATCGTATGTTAGCCATCGCCCCTAATGTGACGGCTCTTGTCGGAGAAATTGTTGGTGCACGCCTGATTTCCCATGCGGGATCTCTCGTGAATCTTGCAAAGCAAGCATCTTCTACAATACAAATCTTTGGTGCTGAAAAAGCACTTTTCCGAGCTTTGAAGGCACGGCATGATACACCTAAATATGGTTTTATTTACCATGCTAATTTTGTGGGCCAGAGTTCTGCAGCTAATCGAGGAAAAGCTTCCCGTATGCTGGCAGCTAAAACTGCGTTGGCTGCTCGTGTAGATGCTTTAGTTGATGAGGATGATAGCATCGATATTGGTACAGAACAGAGGGCAAAACTGGAGAAAAATCTTCGCTGGATGGAAATAAGGGATGGATTTCGTGTTCATGGTAGAAGAAAAGCAAGAGTTGACAAGTACACGAGTAAAAGTGAAGTTTACCAGCACAAGTCATCTGGGGATTCCTCTCTGCCTTCAACATCAAGCGGTAAACGAAAGCATGAAGATGAAAGTGGAACTTCGTCAAAAAAGTTAAAGTAAAACTCGGGAAAGAAAATAAATACACCAGTACCTTGTTAAATGAAATGTTTATGTAAACCTTGCCTCTACTTGTCAACATCAACCTAGAAGTTCTAACCATGGTCAGTTATCCTCTGCTTGTCGTAAAATAACTTGGTGTGGTTTTTAAATAAGAGTCCATAGTTAAAAAACAATTTTTTTTTTTTTTTTTCTGGGGCGTTTATTTTGTTAAAGTTCTATATTTAGTTTTTTTTTTTTCTAAATTATGGGAAGATCTCATTAGAAATTGCCGATTTTCAGAATACTTTCTTGTGTCCAAACATTATAATTGTGGTGTCTAATATTTTGGATAAATATAAAATAAAAACTAACATTTTTAAAACAATTTTCAAGGGGAGAATGAAAGATTTCTGTTAAATATCTTCGTTGATAGGATCTCCCCCCCCTCCAAAAAAAAAGTATTTGTCTGAATATAAAACTCTAATAATTTTTTTTTTTTTTTTTTTTTAAATTTGTATCTCAACTAATACTAATTTATACGTTATTCTCTTATAGTCTAAAAACTAATCTTTTGAATTTTATGCATGATGTATGCATAGCATTATCGGTATATTGCTCGTTAATTATTTTTTAGTTTATTTCCTAGGCTTTAATTTGAATTTGTACAAGTATTTTTGTTTCATTTGTAACAAACATTTTATGTACTTGTGTGTTAATGTATAAGGGTGTTAATTATTTGACGTTGTTATATTTATCGTTAATAAAAACTTGAGAAATAATTTATAATTACTCTTGCTATTAAAGGAAAGTTGGAAACTTTAAAACTCTTGTAAAAGAAATTTTTTTAAATCGAAGTATCAATTTTTGCTTTACATGCTTTCAAAACTTTTAAATATCAGTGAATTTTATAATAGTTATGAAGATGGATAAATAATAGAACTCTTCTACAAGAAAAAGTTTCTTTAAGCATAGATTTTTATAGTTGAAGTTATCAGAAGAAATTACGTTAATACAGAAAGGTACTAATTCTAAATATGCGCAGATATACAACAAGGTAATTTTATTTAAAATATCAAATTCAATTTAATGAAAAAGAGCCATTTCTTTTAAATATCATTGTATAAAATAATTAAATTGCTTTTGACATCAACTAATGTCATTGAAAATTATATAACTGTAGTTCAACTTATAATGGGCATAGGAGATTTAATCCGATATTTCTGTTGTGATTGAAAATTCTCAAACTGAACTAAATATTTTCTGTGCTTCCTAAGTAGTCTACAAAGATGTTAACTAATACCAATTCTATGCAAATAATACTACGGAAAATCAAAAATTTTAGATTAACTATGGACTGTGATAAAACTAACACTTCTAGGAAAATTTAAATAATCCGTTCTATACTTTGAAACTCCGTGCAGATAAAAAAAAAAAAAATCGCTAAATAAATAAAACTTACCGTCGACTTCCGAGAAAAATAGAAAATTGTATGCAATTTTTCTTAATGACGAAAGTAATAACGTGCATAGCTGAATTTTTTCCCTATTTGTTGTTCGCAATAGGAGGAAAGTGAATGTTTACATTTTAAATTCATGATTAAATTCACCCCTTTTCTTTATTTAGTTTAAGTCTCCATTTTAGGTAAATAACCCATTTTTGTTCTCTTTAATTTAATATTTGGTAAATTTTCGCAATGTAGACCAAAGAGGTACTGCGTTTTGTATTATTTTAATTATTACAATGATATGGACACTACCTTCAACTCTTCTTTAAGCAAGTTCAGCTTCACCGAGGATAATCTTTTGACAATAAAGTACGATATTTTAATGAAATTAAAAATTACATTTCAACGCGATGCTCGATCTTGCACTCTTATATTCGAGGTACCAAACGGAACAATTTCCATTAAAGACCTCTGTTTTAGAGTCACAACCTCAAAATATGTAGATAACATGCGCTTTTCCAGACAAAATTAATGATTACAAGAGCATAATGATACTATCAATGAACTGTAAAATAAAAGAGTAGTAATGGAAATCCCATTCGCAACATTATTTAATCAAGAAAGATCATTTTACAATTTTTAATTTGTACAAATCGAACAGAAATCTTGTACAATTTGTTTATGTTACAAAGCTACACAAATTTATACCAGTATTAGTAACTATCTTGGATACAATTAGGCCAAAATACGTTTAATTATGGCTAACAAGATTGCAAAAAAATTTTTTCAACAAACCTCAAAAATGTTGGAACTGTTTTTCCCATATCCACATGGCCGAGTGGCTAGCGCTCTGGCGCTCGGGTTCGAATCCCGGCGGTGCCATGAATGTTTGTAGTGGTTCGGAATCCCGTTTAAACCGTAGATCCAGGATTCATATGATTAAAGGCTCGTGCTCACCAAGGCGGCAAGATGCAAGCGAAAAAATGTGACCAATCACTAGCCTCACCGCGGTCGCCTGAAACCGGTTTGCAGTTCGCCGCTTGGAGTTGCTCAACTTTCAACTCGAAGCGGTTTTTCACTAAGCGTAATGCTATTTCTGACGTTTCGCTGTGAAGGGGTCAAAAAAATTTGTCGCTTGCCTCTTGAATCTTCACGTCTCTCGCCTTGGTGGGAACAAGCCTTAAGAGAGTCACGAAGCCCAGTCAGACTTCTCAAGCACATCATTCCCAAACTGTAAAGGCACAGTGATGTGGTGTAGCAGTAGTAGTAGTAGTAGTAGCGTAGCCACATGTAAAATTTCTATAATATGCGAATAATGCAGTCATCCACATTCTACTACGTACAACTCCGATGCGGTGAAGCTTATAAAGCTACAGATAAAAATTACGCAACAAGAAAAGCAGTGGATTTTTTTTTTTTTAATTTAATACTCTAAATCATTTATCTTTTATAGAAGCCAGGAGATTATGCATCTGGTAAATGAGGCAACATTTTCATCTAAACTTCAAGCTGCAACCATTGTGCATCCTAATTAAGATACTAAAGAAGAAATCACACACTCAGACAAAAGTCAGAAAAAAATATTTTTTCAAAATCGTTACATTTTTGAAAAATATTTTATAAACAATGGCAAGAATTTTATTTTCTGATATATGCAGTCTATTAGCTCTTTTATTGAACAATCATATTACATCTTGATTAAAAGAACTTTCTAGAAATAACGACGTTGATTTTGTACCATTCCTCCACTACAATCAGAGTGCATCCAGTATTATGAAGAACTTGATTTAATAGCCAAATGCATTTAGTGCGATTCTATTTCTCATTTTTTCCAAATATTTTTTTGTTCTAATGCAGCTGGCAAAAACTTAGACAGCTTGGTCTTGGATGCCTTAAGGAAAGCGCTGCACAGACGTTACTCACTTTGCACTACCCAGGGGGTGCGCGTAACTTGAAGATAAGCCACGGACGCGAAGTAACAATGACTCCGCAGCACTCTACGATCCTATTAGACCAGAACCTACGGTTTAAAATGGATTCCGAACCACTACAAACATCCATGGCACCGCAGGGATCTCGAACCCGAAACCTGTGGTATCGAGCGCCAAAGCGCTAGCCACTCGACCATTCAAGCCCCTTTTTTTTTTCAAATATAGAACAGTAGTATAGAATATAGAAGTATAGTTGATAACCTTATCTTGAGAGTGAAACGTTTTTGGGCTAAGTGACGGAATGCCTGCTTTAAAAAATAGATATAATATATTTCTGACAGTGGGGACCTGAATAACCGAGTGGCTAGCGCTCTGGCGCTCGGTACCACAGGTTTCAGGTTCGAGTCCCGGCGGTGCCATGGTTGTGTGTAGTGGTTCGGAATCCACTTTAAAAAGTAGGTCCCGGTGTAATAAGATCGTAGAGCGTTGCGGGGGCATTGTTACTCCGCGTCCGTGGCTTATCTTCAAGTTACACGTGCCCCCTGGATAATGCAAAGTGAGTAACGTCTGTGCAGCGCTTTCCTTAAGGCATCCAAGACCAAGGTGTCTGTGTTTGCCAGCTGCATTAGAAAGAAAAAAAAAATATTTCTGACAGTAATCTGAGTTAATTATGACATTATTTTTCTGCTTGCCTTATTTTTTAAATTTTCTATTGCAAGAAAATTCAATAATAATCATAAGGTAATCTAGTTAAATCTAAACATCTACTTAAATAATTAAAAGATTTTTACTTAAACTTAAAGATAGTTTCACAGTGTTTTATATTTTTAACTGAATTTTTATGCATTTAACTAGATCTTATTTTAAAAATATAATTAAATAAAAATTATAAAATATTTTTCTGAAACGAAAAATTTCCCTATTTTCACTTGGTAAAATATTAGTCTGGCCTGATGGCCGAGTGACTCGCGCTCAGTGCCACAGGTATCGGTTCGAGTCCCGACGGTGTCATGGATGTTTGTAGTGGCTCGAAATCCACTTTAAACTGTAGGTCCCGGTCTAATATGACCGTAGAGTGTTGGGCATAGAGCTGACAACCCAACCCCGCAAAAAGTAAACATCTCCTGTCTCTAATTCTGCCAGTGGGCAGACGACCTTGGCTCACCATGGGGCTATTGCGCCATGATGATGATGATGAAAATATTAATCTCTAAAACTATAAATAATTCTTCATGAGAATTTTTTTATACTTTAAACACATTTTAAATAAAAAATTAGTGAATCATTTAGCGATTTATTAACGCTATTGAATTAATTTTTTCTTTAAATCAGAACTGTGTCCCTCTCTGATTTAATGTAAAATCGGTTGAAATATTAGAAAATAATATTTTTTAAATATTTTAGAATATTAAAATCCTTAAATTGTTCAGCTATTTTCCACACCTATAAGTAATATATTTTACTTTTTTTTTTTTATAATATGCATATTTATTTCAACATATTATATAGTTATCGGCAGATATAATTTGGTATTGTCAGCTACAATAAACATCATAAAATATTTTATTTGTTAAACGGTGTTGAAAAGAAATATTTCAAAGTTACAATTCCGAACAATACGTCCCCCCTCCAAGAAAAGTTTAATAAGCAATATATAATTTTGATCCATTCAGTCACATCATCACATTTTTGTTTTTGCTGTACATTGGTGGCCGTTTTATCCCACTTATGCGTATCACGAACCTATGAATGATAAAGGAGGAAACTGGTTCCCCGTAAGACTTTTAGAGGAAACTGATTTTCATTTGCTTGGTGAATGAGAGAAAACTTGTAAAACTCTCCAAAATTAGCCTGATTCTCAATATGAGACTCAGATACATGTTGCACAATCGCAATAGAGCTTCCTCGTGTATGAAAGCAGCGATTATTGCAAGAAGATTGTTGCAATTAGGGATTGCAATAACGGGCCAAAAGTTCAATACCGGTATTCGGTATTTTTTAGGTAAGTAAAATGCATGGAAAGAAACTCTATATATAATTAAAATATAGTTACCCCTATATATTACCCCCTATAAGAAACCCTTTTTATAGTTTTATACCCCCTATATTAATCCATTTTGTAGAATTTGTTATGTGTTATTTCAAAATGTGTGATTGATAAAACATGGATCAGACCAGAACATAAAAATAAATTTACTAAATTAAGAGATACACTTTTAGTAAAATTTTATTTAATAATTATATAAACAACATGAAAAATATAACCAAAAAATTGCACTTAAAAACGAGATAAAACTTTCTTTAAAACTGAACAAAGATGAAACAAACTATAAATTTAAAACATATAATACATTATTATTTTGATGTCAAAATTTTGAATCTTTAAATACAAGTAAAATTGTAGTCCAACATTTTACCTTTGTCCTTCAACATTTTTCATTATTGAATATCTGAGCATTTGTTTCATTCAGCTTAAATTAGCAACATATGAATAGCAGTAATTTTTAAATTTGAAAATTTAGAATTTTATTATTATTATTATTATTGAACTATGCAATTAGCCCATTCATTAAAATATAAGCACAGCTATAAATATTCCATTTCTTATCACGAAAATGATTAAACATTTTATTTCATCTGTCATCAATGAAATGCATAGCTTACCAGTTACTGATGTTTTTAGGTCCCATATATATATAATGAGAAAGTCCTAAATTATTAAGAAATAGTTGAGTGGATAAATAGAGAATATATAAAATGTGTATACATAATTTGTTATAAATAACTCAGAATTCCTAACCAATCAAGATATAAATTATTAATAATTTCGGAGTTGACAATAATTCAAGTTTGTGCTCATCAAAAAAAAAAAAAAAAAAAAAAATTCTAATATGATTTGTCAATTTTTCATCTATTTACAATTAAATTTTAACTGAGAAAATATGTTGCATATTTTATTTCCACATAACTCCAATTCCCTTGGAGGTTTTATCACACAATAAAAAAAGACAACATTACATTAATTGATTAAAAGCCAACAAAACATTTTTTCTATTTAAAAAAAATAAGAAATACAACAAAAGAAAATGTAGAAAACAAGAACGATTGATTAAAAAATCTCTAACATAATTGTAAATATTTCACAGCAACATTTAGAGATTTAGTTTTAACATTTAGTAAGCAATATAATATAAATAGCTCAAAATATAAATTCCCTGAAGAAGAGATAAAAAAATATAATTATGTATATATATATATAGATAATTATATAATGTGCAAATGTTACAAAACTTGCCAAATACTTAAAACTTGAAAAAAGTTTACTTGTTTACTTGAAAAAAACATTTTCCTCAATATACAAATGTAAATTAAAAAAAATGTTTTCTAAACTATAAACTATATTATTTTTCAATAACAAAAAATTAATGAGTATTAAAATTAAATACATAAATAATATAATACCAAACAAGTATACAAAAAAGTTACATGTAAGTTAAATGTCACATGTTACATTATGAACACATTACTTTATATGAAAAAAATTAAACAATCAAAAGAAGGCACATACGTGATCTTGCACATATATGATTAGATTAAAAATATGATACAATCTATGTATCATATCTTACACAGATTTTAATCAAAAGGCAATTATTAACTGTAAATGCATTAAATTTTCCATGCATTGAAATAAAAAAAAAATGAAGATAATCCTAATCCGAAAGTTAGGTAAAATAAGCAATGTCAAGTTGTATCAATGTTAAACAATGTAATTCATATAACAATGTTAAGTAATTAATCCAACAATAGTCACCAATTCGACAGAATTGAAGTAACAAATTTAATAGAACTTATGCAATAAAAGGACAGAAAACAAAATTAAAATATTTCTCCTCTTCCTAACTTTTCCCAAAAATGATTTTTTGATTTTTAATTAGTTTTTAATAATTAATTAGTTTAATTTTTATTTAGTTAATTTTTAATTAGTTTTAATTAATTTTTTAATTATTATTTTTAGTTAGTTTTAAAATTTGTATTAGTTTTTTAATTAGTTTAAAATTTTTAATTACAAATTTTTTATTAGTTTAGATTTAATTTTTAATTAGTTAGTTTACTTTTTAGTCAGTTTAATTAGTTAGTTATTTTTAATTAGTTAGTTATTTTTATTTAGTTTTTAATTAGTTAGTTAATTTTTAATCCAGATAATCTAATAAGCAAATGAGGCATACAAGCATTAATGGCAGAAATATTTTTTCCGACATTGTAGCTACTTTAAATGTGAAATTATAACCACATAAAAGGTTCAATGAGATTTTTATACATACACAATCAACTCTAGTAAAATCGCTGCCTTTCATGATAAAGCATGAGAGTGGTAGTTAAATAAGATACCAATGCATATAATTTTTATTGAAATCTCAATAAATTTTCTATTTTTTTCCTATTAAAGTAATTTATTAGGAAAGAAAATCTGGTAATTTAATCATACATAAAACGAAAGGCGATTTTTTTCATTTAATTCAATTCCCTCTCATCTCCAACCCAATAATTAAAGCCAAAAGTTTTTCCAGTGAAATAGAAAACAAACATTTACTATAAATGCAATATTTGTCTTGCTATTCTAGTAACTGATACAAAGCTAACAATTAAAAATCAGTGTAGCCACTACTATTAAATTTTATAATTAAGTGAACAAAGCCTTTTTTTTACAGCACTGTAAAAGACACATCAGCTCTTTTAACAAATAAGCAAAAATATCTTTCATACTATCAAAAAATGCTTTAATAAATAATCTAAACTTTGATAGCATCTAAATATGCATTATTTCTTTTTATGCAAAAGTGGGGAGCCTTAGAAATTTTTATTTAAAAATTCTACAAATTAATGTTAAAGAGGCAATTCAATTGTATCCTTCAATTCAGTTGCAATTCATAAAAAAAGGCTTAAACATTTTCCAATAGCAGAATTGTGCTATTTTAAAACAATAAATGCTTCATGTACCAAAGTCTAAATCATCTAGTTAAATGCACTATTTTTTTGTTTGATGAAATTACTTAAATAACATATTAACAGATTTCATTTCATCTAGATTAACATAACATTTACAATAAAATATAAATATTCACTGCAGTTCACAAACGCTCAGTTACAAATCATAGCAAACACTAAATTTGTTTAGCATTAAAATTGTAAAATCTTACAATCACATGAAATCAATGAAATATTTGGAAACCTTTTTGGTCCACATAAAGCTTGCTTTCAGTAAGTTTACTTCATAAAAAAATAAATTTTTCAAATTTGTGCGTTTCATTTATAAACAGATATACATACATCCTGTTTTTTGTTTTTTTTCCTTTTTTTTTTTCCATACAATTCTTTATATTTTGAAATACACATATACAAAGTCTCAATAATATATGTGGTAACAAAATATAAAAGTTGATGTCAATACCAGTGATATATTACATGTTAAAATACAAATAACTTCAATTCTAACAAAACAAGTTAACAGTAAATTTTATGAATAACAAAGGTCACAGAAAAAGAATAAGTATTAAATTCATACAAATTTAATTATAAAGGAAATTGTCTATAAATTTGGTTCTTAAAATTTTCATTTCAAGCATAAAATTTATATCCAGATATTCAGATTTTAATTACAATATGAAAGTATCCAGAATACAATTTAAAACATTCGCGTAAAAGATACAGCTACATTTTTTTTTTAAGTTGTAGTACTATATTTAGTTACCCTGCAATATTTAAGCATGATCTGTCACTCAGTTTGTTGATAGTAGCTATTTTTGTAATCAAAGAGTTTGAATGCTCTCACTTTTTACAATGGAAAATTTAGTTGAATAAGGAGTTTGCCTTAAGCTTTGTGTTTTTGTCGCTAAAAATACTACAGAAGACCTATGGTGAATCGTGTATATCAAAAACACAAGCACATGGATGGTATAGAGCATTCAAAGGCCAAGAAGTGGTAGTTGTTTTGTCTTCAAATGCTACACCAGATGAAACTACTATACCTTCAACTGCTATGCCAGATGAAAACAGCAACAAAATCAAGAATTTGGTGTTCAAAATTCGTCATATGAGTGTTAGAGAGTTGGCTCAAGAGGCAAACCTGTCTTTGCTCCGTTCATAAACATTATGACTAATATTTTGGGCATGAAAGAGGTCTCCACATGACTGATTCTGAAAGAGCTGAATCTTGTTCAAAAAGAGCAGGTCGCTGAAGAAATGACGTTTAACGCAAGAGTTTTCATCCAAAACTTAACAAATATCACCGAGCAAGCACCGTATTCACCTCATGTATACTTTTAACTATTTCCAAAAGTTCAAATTACCGCTACGATGGAAAAGTTTTAACTTCATTAAATGAGAAGTAAAAAAAAAAAAAAAATCGTTGAAATGAAATGAAGACCATACCTCAATCAGCCTATAAAAATGTATGGAGAATTAAATCAAGTCATAATTATATTTGGACTTGATGTGGCCTACTTTGTGACAAAATAAATTTTGATGAATAAATTGATTTTTATGTGTTTTATTTAACAATTTTGGATGCTTTTTACACAGAATGCATCGACAAGAATCACTTATTTTGATTTAAAATATATTAAATTATTTCATTGCAATATTTATAATATATTCACATTAAAATTACATTTCATTTAAATTTTAAATGTAATGTAATGTACATGAACTTTGACTGGATATAAAAATACACAATATATACTATGAGAACAAAATACATAAATTTTAAATTACTTTAACTGAAAAAGCATTTCAATTTATTAGCAATAAAATAAAAACAAAACATGGTTTATTCACTATTATTGCTCTTTCAAAGACTTTAGATATTTTTTAATTTCCTCTAAACTGAATGATTTATACAGAGGTAAAATATACAATTTACTTATTAAAACTAATATTTATAACAAGCAATTGTAATTTAAAATGATGAATCATTAATTTATTCACAAGTTTCATAATTATTTTCAACAGCCGAAAATACAAGTTAGAAATTTAAAATAAATTGGCCATCTCAGTAGACCAAATTATTCATCTGACTTCTGTTTTAATGAATAATTAAAATATTTGTTAGAAAATTATTAAACATCCAATTGATATTTTAACTCTAAAATAATATGTATTGAATCAATTTTGGTTGTGAATTTTCCAAGGATCAAATTACAAGCCTTAGCCTTTAATACATTTTTCCATTAATTTTACTAAGAAAATTTGAACCTTGCATAAACACAAAAGAATAATAAAATGTAATATAAACTAAAGATCATAATTGTGCATGAACATATATTAACTAAAAAAAACTAGCAGCATAAGTAGTCTAGATATAACTACCATATATTTCCTTGTATAATGCAAGAATTTTTAGAACTTTAATTAAAACTTGAAGTACAAGGGTCGACTTATATATGGATCAGCAATGGCAAAAAATGTAGACACTTTTCAATTAATATCTCACCAAATACCCCAAAAAGCACATTTTTTTATTTGCTTAGTTTATGTTTCTTAAGTTTATGTGGTGGGGGAGGACTAATTTTTAAATTAAATGAGTTAATCGTTTTATGAAAGTGAGGTGTTTTTTTTTTTTAAATTTTCGAAATTATTTATATTGCTGGTTTGTTAAATTGTCACCAAAACGAAAAATCTGCTGTTGGAGAAATTTGCACCAGACTAACGGAAAAGTACAAAACATGTACCAGAAATAAAAATAGAATACAATAAATAATAAGCGTTACAGGAATTTTTTTCCTTTCGGCTTATATACAGGATATTGAACTTCGATACATTTTTTGAAGAAAAAAAACCCATTCTCTGTTTATATTCGGAAATACATGGTAATTTACAATTAAAATTACTATATTAAAGTAAATTCGAGTATGATTATGTATAATAGAAATGCTATTTTATGTTAAAAATATTCTAAAATACTACAGCTAATCCAAAATAACATTAAACTCAAATAATAAAACACCGATTGGATAGATATACAATACCATGGTTTATAATAATTTCTGCCTAATTTTAAGGAGTGTAAGGAGGAGGATCAGTGGAAGACTTCTCCTTCAAATCAATGTTTTCCTTATCAGTTAAAATCTCTCCTTCACCAGCTACAGTTGCATAATCAGGAGGGTTTGGACATGAATCATTCATTGAATTCTGGCGTATAAGTGATGCGTAAGATGGTGGAGGCAGACAATCATTTTGAACCTGAGAGTCTGGTCTGGGATGAATAACAGATAGAGTTAAAAATCTAGCTGTAGGACGAGGATTACCATTGTAACTAAAATTAAATGGTTGATTGTTTATTTGCCTATTACGTTTATTTCTCATATTAATTCGTTTAATAATTGCTTGGTTTAATAATCTAACATGAGCGCTGTTAGGATCAGGTAGTCGTCTATTTCGTCTATTATTTCGACGACAATTCCTGCAAGAATAGCATGTATATATTATTACTCCAAAGATGAGGATAAAAACAAGTGAAATAACGAATACAACAATCGTTACATTGAAAGCTTTTGAACGATGAACAATGGATTTAGTAGTTGGCATTATATAATTCCGATTATACATCATTGACTTTGTTGCAATAGTTGTCACATTACCTGAAAAAAAAAGAAAAGCTTTCAAAAGGCAAGTTTTTTTTTTACCAAATATTTTTATATATGCAAATATTTTTTAATAAGTTACTTCAAAGAGAAAGCTTAGATATTTGGACCGCAAATTTCTTTAATAAAAAATGTCAAAACTTTAATAGAAGTTTTATACACAACTGACCTTGCAAAATTATAAATTCAACATTCACGTTTAAAATCTTTAATGAATAAATTCATACTAAAATTTTGATTTAGGAATCATACAATTAAAAATTCTTGAGAATAAATATTAATCTAAATACAAGAAAAAATTCTCTTCTTTACTATATTAATTTCTTTTTGTTGTTCTTGGACTCCAGAAGAACTTTTACATAATAAAACTGCCCGAATTGAATATGCATAATAAACTCAAATTGAAATATTTTATTTAGTTTTTTTTTTAATGAGAAACAATTTCTTTTCTAAATCCTACTTGGTGTTTTAGTGAGGAGTGCACACAAGGGAGGTGGCTGGCAAGCTTCAAACCCCCTCAAGTAATCCGCCCATAAGTTGCATGTACACGTGTTCAAACTAATGCCCTTTTCCTACTAGGCCCAATTGTCTTTAGTTAAATATGGAGTATTTCAATGCATTAGTGTTTTTTTTATCAGTATCACTTTTATTATTGTGCTTGAATGTATTAATTGATTTAGTCTTAATAAATATTCATTGAAATATTGAAGTTAACATAAAAGCTGTAATTGATGAGTTGCAAAAAAAGAGAAAAGATTGTATATAATTAAAAAATTTTGGTGCTTCTCAGTTTTAATGTTATCTTTTTATGTATTTGAACCACATAAGTGCAACGTAAAAATTATTAATAAAATAATTAAAAGCGGAATTTTAATTTCAGATAGATTTTCTACTATTTATGATTTAGTAAGACCCATTGAGCTTTCATAAACGGTTAATTTTTGAGCACCCACCAAGACAAAATCATGGGTTCGCCTGTTTCTAGCTATTTTTTTAATCCTAAAACCACTTTCGCATCAACGCGGTAAAACGTTAACCGCCGACCTATCACAAACCATAGGCCTCGCACACTAAGACTTATGATTGGTCTGAGCTTCATGCCCTCAATGCTCAACGTCTTGGTGTGGATGCAGCTTAGAAACTTAATGTACTTCACCCAAATTATAGAATGTCCATCCAATATGACAGTTTGATTTATTATTTGAAGTTTCTGCTAATTATTATAAAATTGATATTTTTTAATTTTAGTAAATCATATTTTGATGCATGATATTGGCTAATATTAATTTGTTTAAAAGCACCAAATTTTTTTGTTCTAATAAGGAAAGCATTAAGATAACAATACTCAATAAAAATTTTTATATAATTTTATGCAATTGTGTTGCTTTTATTTTTTGTAACAATATAAACTTAAATTTAATTGTTAGCAGGTTTAAATTATTGCAATAAAAATTACTTTCATTTCTAGCAAGTCATATTTTGAAGTGTAATTTTAATTTTTATTATTATTTTTATTTATTTTTTGGTTAATATAAATGTTTCATTAAATCAAATTTGTTTTATTTTAAATTTATTTCTTAATGCAACTTACTGAATAACGGTTTTGTTGGCATAAAATGCACTTTTATACAGGCAACATAATGTTAAACAAATCACACAAATTGGATTAAATTATACATTTTTTAACTACAAAACTTGAAGGATACTTTAAAACACTTTCTTCTTAGGACTATCAGACAAAATACTTTATTAACAAAACTATACAGATTAAAATTTTTTTTATATTTTCAAATCTTACATTCCTCAGCCTTACAACTGATGTATTTGAAACTTTGATAAAAAAGAAACTGCCTCAAACATAAGGAAATTAACTAGCAATCGGATTCAATGTAATAAACAAGTATCAAATAGTAAATTTACTTTTTTTTTCTCCAATTTGTTTTTAAATATTTTACATTAGATTTATACAATTTAAAATAGCATCAAATATTTATAATATTTACAAATTTAATTACAATAGTATAAAAAAAAATTTAAAAATAAAGTAAAAATAATACATACTGCACATTTTATTTGTTGGTCCAAATTCATCACTTCCATCTGGGCAATTTAACATTCCATCACATTGAAACTCTTTCCAAATGCATTCTCCGGTTTCACACTTAAATTCGTCTGGTGAGCATTTGCCTAAACATTTTAAATTTTAGAATTAGGTGAAAACAAATATATATTTTTTTTTTAAACACAAATTAAGCACTTATAAATTTTTTAAATACTTACATGAAATTGTGTGCTTAAAAAAAAAAAAGTAATATGTAACTAAGCATTAAAATTTATATTTTGGTATCAAGCTTACATATTAAACATTGCATTTAATAATAACAACAACAAAACAAAAAATCAGACTTCCCCTCCCTTCCCTAAAACTTGAAGTAAATTGCCAAAAATATTTAACACAATAATTTGTTGAAAGAACTTTAAAAAAATTTGGAGTAAACTTTTTTGGTTAAACAAAATTCTGTTAAAATTATTTTCATAAACAATCTTTTTGTTTATAAAATTTATATTATTTAATAATTTTATAAAAATGGCAGTTTTAATTTCACAAATCCATTCATAAAATAAGCCAATGTTTCTTGAAAATTTCTCAAAGAGTTTTGAAGCATAATTAAATATTTAGATAATTCTATACTTTTAAATTTACCACATCAAGTTACAATTGTAGTAATAATTCTAATGTTTTAGAATCTGTTATAAAATCAGTCACTCCTTAGAAAGAAAGTTTTTTTTTAATGACTTATTCATACTGTTTTGTTATTAAGTTGTGAAGAACTAAAATTCAAGAAATAAGAAAACAAAATTGATTAGAAAGAAAAACAACAGTGCACAATAACTGCTAAATAAAATAAGAAAATTTTGAAAGATTTAAAACATTACTTGCAGAAAATACCATTGGAAAGGTGTCCATTTTCTGTCAGTTTTCTTTAAATACTATAAATTATATTTCACTATACCTATTTCTTGTTAAATACCAAGTCTTCTATGATTAGTGTATGTCTAGTCCAAAAAAAATATAAACTTGAATTTGTATTTATCCTTCACACTCAAAGTAAAGATTCCAATTTTACTTTTTTTAAATCAAGAAATTAATTAGGTTTATAAATAAAATGTGTGTTTTAATATTAAAAACAAATGTAAATCATTTGAAAACAGACTAAATGAAAAAATATAAAATGCTATGGAATTTTGACTTTAAGTATGAAGAGAAATGGACAGATATATTTTGGTATAAAATGAGAAAAAAAACTATCAACTTACATGTATGTTTTTAAGAAAATTTTTTTATCAAATATAAAATAAAAAAATAAAAAATTCTCAATATTTATTTTGCATCTTTACATAAAGTATATAAATATTTATACTTCATAATAAATATATTTTGCCTCACCTCCACTTCAGAAAGTATTTTTTTTTTTAATATTTTTAATTTGTAAATGTAAAGTATATTTTTTATTCACGAAGTAATAAAAATTTGTAAACAGTTTAATTAAGTTTATATTTTGAAATTTTTATTTCTAATTTTATAACAAAATTGAACAAACAATTTATTCACCTTTTCTGTATGCAGTTGAAAGAATGATACAGCTTCTCCCAATGTGTTCACTATATTTTTTGAAATACCTAAATGCTATTTTACCATCAGAAATAAATGATTTAGATCTAGAATGGCAGTTCCTGGTCTTGGTATTTGAGCCTTGCAGTAACTTTAAAAATAAATCAGGAAATAATATATAAATCAGCAAACAAAAATAAAACACAGCTTAAAAAAAAAAATATATATATTTAAATAAGCCTTTAAGGTTTTATTAAAATAAAAAAATAAAAAAAAAAACTGAAAAATAATCAAATAGCTTATTAACAATGCAATACTCACCGAATAATAACTCCATTGCTAAAAGGCTTCTAAATCATTCATACATGTTTAGTAAATAAATAATGTTTTAAAACTGTATAATAAACAAAAAATTGAGAATTGAAGTAAATTGAAATCTATCCAAATTGTTAAGAATTTCAGCCTATTTTTAAAAGAAATATAATTTTATTGAATAAAACTCTACTCAACAATTATTCGTAACGCCTATATTTTAAATAAAACTTTGTTTAAGGCGGTAACATTTTTTGTAAAGTTGAAATGGCACCAAATTATCATTGCATGGTTTTCCCACACAAGACTTTGTTTGCTATTCAAAATAAGCATGTTTTATTTACATTTTACTTAGTTAACAAATTTATTTATATTTTACTTAGTTAACAAATTTATTTATATTTTACTTAGTTAACAAATTTATTTATTTTTTTTTCTTAGTTAACAAATTTATTTATATTTTACTTAGTTAACAAATTTACTTATATTTTGCTTAGTAACCGAATTATTTTTATATTTTACTTAGTTAACGAATTTTCGGATTTCTAGGGTTGGGCAAAGTCACTCTTTGGTGTGACCCATTCACTTTATAATCTGATGGCCGAGTGGCTAGCGCTCGGCCGCACGGGTTTCGAGTTCGAATCCCGGCGATGCCATGGATGTTTGTAGTGGCTCGGAATCCACTTTAAACCGTAGGTCCCGGATAGAATAATAGGATCATAGAGCGTTGTGGAGGTGGTGTTACTCGTGTCCGTAGCAAATCTTCAAACTTCGCGTACCCCCTGAATAGTGCTAAATGAGTAACAGCGGTGCAGCCCTTGTTAATGACATAAAAGTTAACCGTTTCTGTATTGCCAGCTGCATTAGAACAACTTTATGATCGGTCTTTTTATTAATTCTTTTTTTACATTTATATTAACCAGAGACTTATTTCCTAGTAATACAACTGTAACAAAAGTGGGGCCCAATGCAAAGTTGACTCGAGGGGCCTTGAAGCAGCTTTTGTGAATTAATATAGTAAGGAATAGCTGAAAATGATAAATAACTAAATTTTAATAAAATTAACATTTCGATCACTTTTTTTTAATAAATTAACTGCAAAATAATTCCTTCGTATACTTATGAAATACAATTTAGCATGCAATTTGAATTGAATGAATAAAAATGAATAATTATACGAAAATAATAATAGTTTCAATTATAAAAATAAATAATTTTGAAGTTATATAAATTCGTAACATGGTATGTGTATGATGATATAAATTTTTTATTTTACAGGGAGGTGTATGTTCAAAATTAACGAATTTTTATAATTTTGTAAGTTTCTGTTTGTTATCCCACATGGTAGACAGGAACATCTATACCAAGTCCAAGAACCCATGTGGTCTCATTGAAGGAGGGAAAAGGGGGCAGCTTCTGTTGTGATGGAGCATCTGTAGGTAGAAGACGGACTAGGCTCTGTGACGCTGAAGATGGGCAGCGCCTTCCGGGAGAATTTTTAGAGGGAACTACCCCGCATTTGCGTATCGTATGGGAGAAACCCGAAAAACTCCCACCGGGTAGTCCGACTAACGAGGCAAGATGCTGAACATCACAAACGCCATCGCGTCTCCTCGTTTTTTGAAACGGTATCTACAACAAAGTAGCCAGCTGATTGAACCTCCACCCTAATGCTCACTTACCACGAGTCAAGCGTGTATGAACGTGTATCACATGAGTGCGAGGTTCATTTATGGGTCGTTGTGTCTGGGGAGCTCAACATCATAAATTTATTGACTTTAAAGCGCATGCACACGAAAACTTAACTTTTATTTCAAAATGAAAAATTTCAGAGACAGACGGAAGAAAAGTGGGGATTCTCTGATGATTAATCTTCCGTCGATAACCTCAGTTTAGCGCCAAGTTGGCGATGATTCCTTCATTACAGCAACGTGTACAAAACAACCTATTTTTTTATGATCGCCAGCCCGCTTTTTTTAATGACCTATCCGATTATGATTGATCTCATTTTAAACGCGTATTCGACCAATGTGCGTGCTTGTCTAAATTTGCGTGGGTTTGCTTGAAATTTAAAATATCGTTATTATCGAGTAGGAAAGTAAGTTTATATTAATTATTTATATAATTTATAAAATTATTATTATATTTAATACTATTTTATATTTGTGTATACGTGTGTTAAGCACAATTTCATATTACTTTAGCATCTGCATTTCATTACTAAAAATAAAATGTAGCAAATTGTTTTTATATATTTTTAGTGTGAGGTCTGAATGGCCGAGTGGCCTAGCGCTCTGGTGCTCGGCACCACAGGTTTCGGGTTCGAGTCCCGGCGGTGTAATGTATGTTTGTAGTGGTTCGGAATCCACTTTAAAAGCGTAGATCCCGGTCCTAATAGGATCTTAGAGCGTTGCGGGGGCATTGTTACTCCGCGTCCGTGGCTTATCTTCAAGTTACACGCGCCCCCTGGGTAATGCAAAGTGAGTACGTCTGTGCAGCGCTTGCCTTAAGGCATCCAAGACCAAGCTGTCTAAAGTGTTTGCCAGCTACATTAGAACAAAAAAATATATTTTTAGTGCATTATGTATATTTTTAGCCTATTTTTAATGTATTAAGCCAAAAATTTGTGTATTTCCTAACTAGAATGCACCCTGCTTTGATTAATTTCTCAGTATTATCGTGGGCAACTATTTTACAAACAGAGAAAGCAGGATTAAATTTATGCAGCAATTGGGAATTGAGTTTGCAATATTTGAATTTATTTTTGAAGTATTAGAAATTAAATAATCACCTTTTTTTTTAATTTAACAAGTGTGTAAATGCAGTAATTTATAAGGGCTTTGTAGTATTTGAATTTAAATATTATTTATTTTTTATATTTTTTCTAATGCAGCTGGCAAACACTTAGACAGCTGTCTTGATTGCCTTAAGGCAAGCGCTGCACAGACGTTACTCACTTTGCATTACCCAAGGGGCGCGTGTCACTTGAAGATAAGCCACGGACGCGGAGTAACAATGCCCCCGCAACGCTCTAAGATCCTATTAGACTGGGACCTACGGTTTAAAGTGGATTCCGAACTACTCCAAACATCCATGGCACCGCCGGGACTCTAACCCGAAACCTGTGGTACCGAGAGCCAGAGCGCTAGCCACTCGGCCATTCAGGCCCCATTTAAATATTATAAAATTACAAAAAATCTCAAAAAAGCCTGAAAATATCAGCATTTCAGACCCAGGACTAGCAATTAACCGAAGATTGATTTGTCGCTCTACTGTCCTCTTGTGCCCACGAGGGCTAAACAGATCAAGATCTACAGTTTAAAGTGGATTCCGAACCACTCACAAACAACCATGCCACCGCCAGGATTCGAACCTGAAGCCTGTAGTGCCAATAGCCAGAGCGCCAGTCACTTGGCCACCAGGCCGTATTAACCGAAAAAGAAATACGAGTACGAGTTTTTTTGGGTTTTTTTACACCCTTCCCAAGCTATAAATCTCCCAGGATAGGGAATGGAAGAAGGGAGTTTTGCTCTTCTTCCCACTGGTTTGATTTGTTTACTACAAAGGCCGCACTCTGCACCTCTTTTTTTCCCACTCCCTGCTGCTGCTTGAATAGTCGAAACGTTTTCGTTTCCCCCCAGGCTCAGCCCTCCCATCGCTCACTTGCAACTGACCTTGTACGATTCGCAGATTTCCCCCGTTATTACCATTTCATTCTCTCTTAACAAACTGCTGTGAAACGTTTTTTGTTATTTTTAACTTGTACTCCTTTTTGAGTTGATTAACCTTTTAAAATGGGGACCTGAATGGCCGGGTGGCTAGCGCTCTGTACCACAGGTTTCGGGTTAGAGCCCCGGCGTTGCCATGGATGTTTGTAATGGTTCGGAGTCCACTTTAAACCGTAGTTCCCGGTCCTAATAGGATCGTAGAGCGTTGCGGGGGTATTGTTACTCCGCGTCCGTATCTTCAAGTTACACGCGCCCTCTGGGTAATGCAAAGTGAGTAACGTCTGTGCAGCGCTTGCCTTAAGGCATCCAAGACCAAGCTGTCTAAGTGTTTGTCAGCTGCATTGGAACAAAAAAAAAAAAACCTTTTGAAAGTATTATTTTTATTATTTAGGTTCTCTTTCAAACTACGCTCAGTTTGTAATTCTTAAAATTCCTCTTTTGACTTTATTATTTTAATTATTAAATAGTTTATTGAAAAAAAAAACTTCTCTTCTCCATATTTTATTATCTCTATTTTAATTGTTTATTTTTAATGCAATGGGCTTTCAAGTAACTTCCCTTTCACATGCAAAGGAGCTAACGGTTACCTAGCAACCAAGGAGTTCCGGCAACCTACAAATCGTCGTCGTGCAGGAAGGGGGGGGACTTAAAAACCGCATAAAACGTGAGGCGAGAGGGGGTGGGGACTTAACAAAGATCGTAAAAACACGATGGAGGAAGGGAAAGTCGGAAGAACAAGTGGGGGGTGGGGGGGTTATTTCCTCGAAGATCTCCCCTTTCCCCCAAACCTTTAAGAACAGTGTCCATATTTTAAAGGATGTTGTCGTTTTTCCTGCAAATCGGATTTTTCATTTAGCAAAAAAGATTTTCTCTATGTAACCAGGTTTTGAAGTCCGGATTTTCGGAGTCGCAAGGGACAATTCTGAATTAACAAAGGGCTGGACTCTGGCGCTCGGTACCACAGGTTTCGGGTTCGAGTCCCGGCGGTGCCATGGATGTTTGTAGTGGTTCGGAATCCACTTTAAACCGTAGGTCCCGGTCCTAATAGGATCGTAGAGCGTTGCGAAGGCATTGTTACTCCGCGTCCGTGGCTTATCTTCAAGTCACACGCGCCCCCTGGGTAAAGCAAAGTGAGTACGTCTGTGCAGCGCTTGCCTTAAGGCATCCAAGACCAAGCTGTCCAAAGGCTCGTGCTCACCAAGGCGACAAGATGCAAGCGAAAAAGTTTGACCAATCACTAGCCTCACCGCGGTCGCCTGAAACCGGTTTGCAGTTCGCCGCGTGGAGTAGTCCAACTTTCAAATCGAAGCGGTTTTTCACTAGGCGTAATGCTATTTCTGACGTTTCGCTGTGAAGGGGTCGAAAAAATTTTGTCTCTCGCCTTGGTGGGAACGAGCCTTAAGTGTTTGCCAGCTGCGTTAGAACACACACAAAAAAAAAAAAAAAAAAGGGGCTGGAAAATTTTAGACATCCCTCACGTTAACGAGGAAATTTAATTTTTCTTAAATATTTAGGGAGATTGGTTTGGTTTGTCGCTCTACGGTCATCTTGTGCGCACGAGGGCTAAACAGACCGGGACCTACAGTTTAACGTGGGTTCCGAACCACCAACAAACATTCATGCCACCGCCAGGATTCGAATCTCAAGCCTGGGATACCAAAGACCAGTGCGCTAGCCACTTGGCCGCTATTTAGGGAGAGGTTTGGAAAAAAACATGAGTGAACATGAATTACTGTTGCATTAATTTTGTAAATAGAAAATATGTGACCATAAAAGAAATCAATTATACTGTTTGGCTTTCATTTCTAGATATAGATAAGCGTAATTATGTCTAAACATCTTTTAAAGACTCAAAATGGTCAAATTGACCGTGGTGTTTTTTTTTTTTTTTTTTTGGTTTGTTTTTATGTTAAAAGGTTCTTCGGGTTTTTTTTTTTTTTTTTTTTTTTTAAGAAAAATCCTTTAAAACTCCAATTTTTGGCTAGCTGTCCCCCTCCCTTTTTCACGACATCCTTTAAAAATGTAGGTTTAGTTTGTCGCTCTACAGTCATTTTGTACACACGAGGGCTAAACAGAGCGGGACCTGCGGTTTAAAGTGGATTCCCGAACCACTCACAAACATCCATGCCACTTCCAGGATTCGAGCCTGAAACCTGTGATACCAAATGCCACTTGGCCAACTTTAAAAGTGTAGAGAAATTATCCCTTTCTTTTACTTCCGCGAATAAATTCGGGGAATCTGAAAATTTCTTTTCCTGCAATGCAATCGGAACAAAATATAAATAAGTGTTTACCCCACTTCTTTTGTTCCGATTGCATTGCAGGAAAAGAAACTTTTTCCTCGGTCATTAGTAGAAATGGGTTTGGTTTGTCGCTCTACGGTCATTTTGTGCTCATTTTAGGCTAAACAGAGCGGAACCTACGGTTTAAAGTGGATTCCGAACCTATAAACATCCATGGCACCGCCGGGACTCGAACCCGAAACCTGTGGTACCGAGCGCCTGCCACTCGGTCATTCAGGCCCCGTAGTCGAAATGGGATTCGTGCTCCGAAAATATGTTTTGCCCGCGAAACCGCACGAATGTTGACATTATGTCATTTATTTAATAGGAAACGCATATCACATGCTTGAGTGCATTTTTTATTGAAATATATATATTTTTTTTTTCTATTCAATTAGCAGCAATATTTCGCATATATTGTTCTAATAAGATCATTTAATTGTTAACTTTTTTTATTTAAAAAAAAAGAGTTCTTTTGGTATGATTGCAAATATTAACATGTGTAATTTACTAAAAATTGCACTATTTTTTTTTTTTTTAATAAATGAAAATTGAGGTCAACTTTCTCTCTTTAATATGATCGCAATTGTTTGCTGTGTATTATCAAACTAATTTTGAAGAATTTTGATATTGTGCTTCATCTTGGTAATTTAGATCTAGCATTAAAATATTTTTATGAAATACAGTATTATAAGTATAGAATATTTATCCAATTTTTCATAATAATTTAAATTTTTACTGATTTAAACTCGCCATTTACATTGTTATGCCTACCTAGAAACAGATTGTAATAAAATACATTATACAACATCCTCAACCTATAACGTATTTCGGTTTCATATCTAGGTTTTAAATATAAATGTCAAGAAAATTATACTAAATGAATGATTAATATTTGTAGGGTTTTCAAAATGGCTTAGATGGTGTCCCGGTTTTAAGCAAATGATCTTCAATTTTTCTAAATTTCACAACAGAAAAGTCAAGGAATTTTACTTTGTGTGGAGAGTGACAAAATAATGATAGTATAATTAACTCAATATGTTTTATTGCATACTAGCAGGCTCAGAAACGCTTTGCTATTGCTAAAAATAAAATATATATATATATATGAATTAAATAAAATTGAGTTTGATATCAAATCATATATTCAATTAAAATCACGAAGTTAAATGCATGTGCTATCTTTTTTTTTTTTTTTTTCTCTATTTCACCGATGGCTCTTTTTTTAAATTTCTTCTTTAACTTGTTAAATTATTTGGTTGCGTATGAGAATCTAATTTTGTTGTATTTCCAGTCATTAAACTTTTGAACTCATCTCGAGACAAAATGCTTTTATACTAACGAAAAAAATATTGAGACAATGATAATGAATTTTAATATTAAGTGCTTTTTTTTTTTTTTTTTTTTTTTTTTTTTTGCTGTACCATATTTTAAATTTTGTAATTAAATTCAAGAATGTTATGCAACTCATTATATTTCACAATTTATTACATGTCAAATATAAAAATAAATAAATGGGGGTTTTACAATAATTACAGAAATATACTTTTAAAAATGATTATTTTTTAGTAATAATGTTTGGCAACATCTTTAGGAAAAGTTTCGTATATGAAAGGGAATGTATTTTAATACAAGTTTATCACATTTTTCAAGAGCAAATAATGTTTTTATTGGCCACTTTTTTACATAAACGACGGAATGCTGCTTTCTTGGGAAGCTTTGATTCCGACATATTTAGTTGCCTTTTTAATGTTATACAAGGAATATTTTTATTCTTTATTTATCTTAAAAGATTCTTTTTCATAAATGAAATAGCAGATTATTTCAAATAATTACAGTAAGTATTATTCTTGAAATCTAAAAAACATGTAATATCTCTGTAAATAGTCTTCACAACAGGCAAGTATAATAACAGTAATTTGTTATTTATCTTATTTTAATTTTGTCATCTCTCCTATTAAGTTGCATAATTCTTTAAAAAGTAAAATAATAACAGTAATATTCATATATTATAATATTTAAAGAAAATACAAATATTGTCTTTTACATAATAAAATATTCATATATATCTTTTCACTTTTATGGCTGAATTCTGTTTATAAAGCTGCCACTATTTAAGCTTTTTAACACCAATATTATACAAACATTAATATATAATAGAATTAAGGTAATGAAAAAGAATATTTTATATTCAAAAAGTTATAAAATTTTTTAAATAATTCAATTACACTGTTGCATTTATTTTCTAAGTAACAAAAATAAGCAAATACGTTCACTAAAATATACATTGTAAATTTAAAATGCTGTATTCCTGAAATAATGCAATAGCAGTTTAAAATGTTGAATATCTTGTTTAGATAAAATATTCCTTTTATTAAATGAACAAATTTATTATAATTAGACAAACCAGTAGAAGATCAAACTCTAATCCAGATTATTTTTTTCAACAAGGAAAATTTTATGTTCTTTAAAAAGTTGTGAGGATGAAAGAAAAAAAAATATGAAGATTTCAAAGTAGAGAAAATATGCTTATTACAAAATAATTATTTTTCAACTAATCTTTAACATGATTAATAAGTTACATTTCTGCAATGTGTAATCAAAAAATATATTTTGATAGGAAAATTTCAAACCAAAGACACGATTAGATAATTTGAACCTGAAAAGTGTCCAATAAGAATTAATCCTTAATCGTTTAAAAAACCACCACACACTTTTTCATGGGAAAAGTATTTTATAATGCATTTTTTCATAAAATGTAATCATTTAAAAAAAATTTGATGTTGAAATAATCTAATAAGCATAATAGAAAGTAATGAAAAAAAAAAAAAAAAAAGAAGCAAGCATACTAAATAACAAATATCTTTTAAAAATTTTTAATCCTGAATTTGTTTATTTAATTGAAATCTACTTTTCAAGACTACTTTCAAATATGCAAATGAAAATTAAAAAATGCACTTTAAAGTATCAGAGGAGAAAGTATACTAAGTAACAAATGTCAGAAATATTCATAAAGAATTATTCATTTTCATACATATGTTAAATTTGCCCCCTTCTGCAATTTTGAAGTTCCAAAGCGATTAGAGAAATCCCGATTTTCTTTTTTTATACAATCCTTTATGTAAAACATGAAATTATAAAATGTAAAAATAATCAATTTAAAAATTAAAAGCAAAGTATACCACCAACAACAGTCTACATTTCATGGAGTTGAATGTTTAGTTTTTGGTGGGAACTGACTAGGAAAAAAGCCAATTCTTTCCATTGTTGTTCCAAATCTGTAGAATTTGATGGGAATTTAGCTAACTGTTGCAAAGATTATTGTCAAAGGAAGAAAAAGTTCTTTTGAAATGGTTTGTCATTTTAAATATCCATGAGATAGTATTAATAAAAGTAACATTCAATTTATAAATGGTAAAGCAGAATATATTTCTAAAAGAAATAAGAATTATTTAAATAATCATAGTCCATAAATTCTGAAAATTTTGCAAGCAAATATAGATTCTCATGCTAATGTTTCTATCCTCGTTTTACTTAAGCATATTCTAAGTACGCTAATGAACAAAGATAGGAAGGTATGAAAGATTTTATCAAAGAAACAGTCAAAGTATTGCATACTTACATTAATATTCAAAAAATGTTATTAAAAATGTGTGCTAAACACGATTCTTCTGATCAAGAAATTTCTTCGATTTTAATGAACCGGCTTTTGTATTGATCATCTCATCAATTTGTTTCAATTAATTTGGCTGATATTGCATGAAACAGCCCATTATGAATAAAGAAGGAAGCATCACTATTTCAAGTCTTTTAGAAAAATATTAACAAACAGCAGAACTTGAAGATGTCTTTAAAAAAACATTTACAAAAATTTATAAAAGGTGTATGAATGACAGTACGAAAAGTACTTTTTATTCTTATAGTTACATCAAAATTCAGTCGATATGGGTAGTAATAATAATGAAGATAATTACAGACAGCAAGTCTTATTGCATATTCTTTGGTCACAATTAAGCGACAAATCCATATAATAGTCTATGAAAAACCAAATGCGCAGCATTTCAGAAATAAGAATTTACTGAGATATGATTTTGACTATAACAAAATTTGGAAGACTTTAAAAAAAGAGATCAAATAGAAATAGATCAACCATATGACTGAATAAATGTAGCAGCTAGGCCAAATAATACATTAGAAGTTAATAAATGAAGAGAAGTTAATATTAGATTTAATTACCACACAATTTTAAATTCACAATTTCTTAATGAATTACAAAATTTTATTATAGTAGAAAAATTAAAACAAAATAAAAGAAATATTGAAAATATCCAGTATAATTTACTAAATATTTTTTCTCATAAACAAGAATAAATAGAAATTCAAGCTGTTTTTCAAAAATATTTAAATGACAAAATGTTCTAGTTACATCAGCCAAAAGAATTGTCTACGGGAAAAACAGGTTCGGAAAAAAGTAATATTTCCTATTTTACTAATAGATTGAAGAACACGCTGGGATCATTTTAATTACTTGTTCCACCAACTGATGCTCTGTTACTATAAATTGCTCAACGATACAAAATGAAGCAAGATAAAGTTTCTAAAGATCTTAGTTTACAATCATTTGCTTAATTTCAAGAAGATATTTGTAATTATAAATTTTTAACTATGAAAAAAATATACTTGCAGAATGACAATATAACTTATGTCATTGAATGTTAAATTGTAACAAAGGGAAAAATAAAAATAATTTTTATTCATATTTTAATTACTTTATTACAATTATTTGTAATAGTTCTATTTGTATTCATAAATAAGTCAGAAAAATATCTTAATTCTTTTAATCATCATAGTTTAATGCAGCATAAAAATTTACTTGCCAATGAAAATTTACTACAAGATTAAAAAGAAAAGAAATACTAGTCTAAGGAAAATAAAATTAGACAGAATGAATAAAAGAATAGCTGCAATGATTAAAAAAGATATTCATTCCTGTTGCATCTCAGTCAAAAAATAAAAAGACTAACGAATGGGAAAAATAAAGACGACCGAAATCGCCAGAACAGCAAAATAATCTGAAAATGGCTATATTTCCAGAAATTGAAATAAAAAAGGAAAATAAGAACTCAGTACAGAAAGCCTAATTAATGGTTAACTGTAATACTAGCACGGTTTCTTTAAACAAACATTATAAATTAATATTCAAATTTTAAAATTCATTCTATTTAGAATAAAATCTCAATTCTTACTCGTTTATAAAATATGATTAAATATCAAAAGAACCAATAGAGAGCAGAAAGCAATAATAAAGTTATTATATTAAGACAGACATTTGGTAGCTAGTATTTTTTATATATCATGAAAAAAAATCTGGAGTTTCTGAAAAATTTATCTTTTTTTATCTTAATAAAATTAATTCTCATTTTCTTAAGTGAAGCATTTTGTTTCATTTACCATTATTGGCTTTATTTCTAAACAATATATTCTCTATACTTGTCATTTATTTTGTTTTAATCATTATTCTTACAAGCATATTGTTTTCTTTGGTGATTATAAACAACACTACTTTTTAAAGTAGTGTTGTTTATAGTCACAAAAATTTTTTAAGGATAGTTAGCAATAAAATATTTCTAAAATCTAGTATAATATTGACACAACAAACAAGAATTTCCCCATTTAATTTTAAAAGTTCAGTTTTAAATTAAAAATGGTTTATTAAAATAAAAGAAATTAATCTTTTCAAAAGATATATTTATGCATAATTTTAAACTTTACCGTTTTCATTCCTTATATCTTAATAGTATATTAAAAACACATATTTTAATTGCCACATACAAGTTACTTAAATGATTGAAATGAATTTAAAAGATTATTATAGAGGAAAAAATAACCTCAGTTAAAATATTCAAGGTATGTTTCTTTAAATGGAAGAGATATTTTTAAAGTTTTAGGCTGAGCAATTTAGATAGATTTTTCAACTCAGAATATATAAAAACAAATTCATTAAAGATACACAAAACTAAAACATATGCATAATCTTAAGAAAATTGAAAAAGAATTAAACTAACATTACAAAGTTTATTCATAATATTAATTATAGCATTTTATATAAGTGATTGAAATTTAAAAAAAAAATAAATAAATAAAGTTTATTTTAATAAAATTAGTTTTAAAATTTTACAAAGGTCAAAATTATAAAATCTATACCTGAATAAAATTCTTGCATCCTTCATATGTACTTCCAGATTTATATGGGAAATTAAGGATTACTCCAGTTAATGTACTGTCAATTTTAATTGTGCAGTTACTATGTTTAGTTATTGTATCTTTCAGCTTGATAGCAGACTGAGTTCCTGATGATGAAAGAAACAACTCCAAAGTCTCATTATAAGGGCATATATCTTCAATGAGTTCTGTAATTTAAAAACATATATGAGTACATTTTTATCATAATCACTTACATTACTATAATAAAATATTAAATTTTTCTATGTTAAGCTTTGTAAAAATATTGTGCACGACCAGGTTTAACATGAAAGAATTATTTAAATCAACTATATAATATTCCTTAAAACATTTTTTAATTAAACAGAAATACAGAAAATTTCATTTAATAGATAAAATACCCCAATATAGGATTTTGCTTTATAAAGCAATATGCAGATTATAATTTACTCATTAGTGCATGTGTTAATCTATATTTTTAATTTATCACTTTATTCAAAAATAAAATTCTACCGAGTTAACTTCTAGGAATTACTATAAGTCATAGAAAATTAGCTTTTTATATTGTAGTTTTATCAAAGTGAAATAAAATATCTGGAAGATACTGACAATAAAATATTCTAAAATTCTAAGCGATATATTTATTAAGAAAGAAATCAATCTGCGACTTATTTCAATGTCCCAACATAACAGAAATTTAACATTATATGGCAAATGAAACGAAAGATTTGTAGAAGTTTAACTTTGAATTACTGATTTCGAATATATTATCTAGATAAAATATATAAAGTAATATTTTTTAAACATCAATCACTCTTTGTCAATCAATTATTTTTAGTGATAGATCTTTGTTTATATATCAAGATAAAAATTACTTCTATTAAGAAATTTCTTATTTTAAATCTCAGTATTATTTTTTTTATTAAATTTAAGATATTTCTATTGCCAGAAGTCGCATATTCTATCCATAGGAAACATTATACAATGTTATCGAAAATCCTAATTTACAGCATTCATGCATTTAATAAGTAGATTTTTAAGTAAAACAAGACATTATTAAGCAGAGAAATAATTATTTACATGAGTTTTATTTTTTTTTAATTTTTTTTTTTATGTAGAAGATACTCTAGGATTAGTATAATCAAAATATTAAAAAGGAGAGTGTTTAAAAGTGTATATTATAATGATGAATACATTACATTTTATTAGTCAAAACATTGATTACTCCCAATAATTTTTTATTTTAAGAAATATAGAAAAAGATTAAGCTTTTGCAAGTAATTATATTTCCTAATGAAACCTTAAAAATAAATTACAAAATAAGTAGAAAAATTCATATTACTAAAATAAAATTCCAAAATAATTTAGAAAATAAAACTACTTAATGTAAAATGTGCAAAAATGAATCTTTTCATCTTACATGAACAAACAAAAGGAAAAGTAAGAAAATAGAAACACTGAATTTCATTGTTCAATAGATAAAGCACTTAATTTTCATAAAAGGAATTAAGCAAATATCATTAGAAAGCAAAGAAATATTACTTTTTTTCTCCCTTGTATACAAATTTATTATGCATTGACAAGGACAATATTGAAAAAATTCTCTTTTAAAAGGTTATTAATTATTTAAAATTGAAATGTATATGCATATTTACCAAATGACAAAGAAAAATCAATGGTCAGAAAATTTTCATACTGAACAAACAATTATGTTTTAAAAAACTATATTAAAGAAAAATTTAAATTGCAAGTTATATTTTATCTATTTTTTAAAAAAAGAAAAGGGGGGGGGAATTGATAACGATTTTATATTATTAATATAACAGATCATGAAAGCAAGAATATTAAATAAAATTTCCAACAATAAAGATGATCGATTTTTTTTTTTAAATAAGAAATGTCCAATGTAAAAGAACTTAAAAAAAAAATTATTTAATAGACTTTAAAATTAAAAGTAATTTATTACTTTAAAATTGTTATTTTCAAGATAATAATTTTTAAACATTATTATCTTGAAAATAACAAAACGAATATTTCAATGAATGCAAAATAATTCATCATACACTATATATTATATTAGCAAATGTAAATATTTGAAATATATATGTACTTTTTTTTTTTGGCATATATTATTTAAGGAATTAAATATTTTGCAAATGAAGTTTTATGGCGATTAACAAAATATTTTAATTTGTTTAATATTTTCGCGATATGCGTTGAATTATTTTTAATAACTTTAATGACAATTATTTATTGCATCAAATTTAAATTTAAAAGATTACAATTTTAATGCATATCATTTATCAAAAAACACCTGTTAAATAAATAATAATTTTTACTTGTTTCAATTTCATTAACTCTTCGAACTGCAGAAGCATGCTCTGTCAAAACTAAACAAAACACAACAAGAAAATAAATTCTGTAACAGCAAAATCTCTCCATCGTATTTAGTGCTGAAAATGCTCCAATGTCAGATCGGTTTCGTTTTTGTTTCATCCCGTCAAAACTTTAGTTCACACTAAAGACAAATTCACCAACAAAACACACCTTCGAATCTTGACTTCCTTACGTCACTAAATAAGCTTTTTTGATTGGCTGCTGCGAAAGCACATGAACATATTTAGTTCCTCTGAAAGAATGAGGATTTCTCAATATTCTTATTTCATCTAAAAACATTATAAAAATAAATAATTTTTTACTAATTCATATGTATTTTACATAGTTAAAGATGTTGTAATCTTCTAATTACTTTTTCCCCCCTTAAATTTATTCAGAAATTCGTCGCACCAGAGTTCAGCAAAAAGCATTTCAAGTGTTTTTAAAAAAAGATAACACATAAAATTTCAAAAATAGTAATAAAATTAATAATTAGAGTATCTATAAATTGTATAGAATAGGGGTAAATGTTCTTAGACAATCTAGTGTGGTCTATTATTTCTTGTACCAGCTGAGTGAATTTTTTGTTTTACTAATACTTAAATTCCAAATTTTTCTTTTAAAAAAAAAAGCAAAAATTTTCCTTTAACCAATATTGTTTAAAATGAATAACACATTAAATTCAAATATTAATTATCAGATTATTATTAGAAAATCAATCAATACATTTAAGACTAATTTTCCAATATGATTCGATTAATGACAAAATTTAATGCATTTAGAACTCAAATGTATCGATAAATTCTGAGCCATTTAGTCATGAAACCGGGATTTAAGGAAGAAAAAAAACCTGTGTCTTTATGTTTCTTATTCTTTCTGGAGGATTGACGACGACGATCTGGAGGATTGAGGAAGAACATTAGCATTATCATCATATATATACCATGACTCCCAAAATAGAGAATACACCCATTTTATATATACTACTGTGCCCAAAAAGTAAGACCAATTACTTTTTTTTCAAAAACTCTCTATGTGAAGGACTCTCTTAGCGAATAATGAACTTGGATTAATTAATAAAGGGCATGGATTAATGAATAATGGAATTGAATTGAATAACGGACTTACATATCTGTGAAAATCTTGAAAGGATCGAAAAGGAATTCTACAAACATTTTATTATTTATTTCAGAAAATTTAAAGAAAGCACTTGAAAATAAAAATACACGTGAAATTTTAACGATGCATTTGCAGAATTTTAGTAGTAAAAAAAATTAAAAGTGCACTTCTGAAATAATTAATCTATTTTTTTTATAAATTTAAATGCTACGGTAAATTATTATTTTATATCAACCGTTACTTATTATTGGCCATATATAATAACAAATTTTTATGCGTTGCTATTTTTGTGTACTATTTCACACTCTCCTGTTTTTTTCCATGTATCAAATATACTATTATATGAACATAAAATACATATTTTAATTAAAAATAATTAATTTAAATGACACATATATTATTGCCTCATGCTTCTTTATTTTAAAATTTCTATCATAGAAATATCTACATACATGCATAGAACTTTTAAAGGAAGATAATTTTTAAAGGAAATAATTAATAATGGATTTTTAACCATGAAAGTAAATTTAATATATTTAATTCTTCGCATTATTTGGAAAAAGCAAAATACATCCAACAATAAAACCTGGTGCTAGTTTTGGCTGAAAATTTTATATTTTAGCAAGGCAGCAACCCCAACCATTTGATACATGTCAAAATGTGGTGCATTTATAATCAAATACATATCCTACTTCGATCCTCAGGCACCAGTCTCATAAAAAATCTGTGGTACATACTCGGAAGGCAGTACAATAACAACAAATAAAGAACAAAGATAATTTGAAAAGAAGCATGGGGCAAATAAAACATCCACTGTTAGGAAAATAGGAGGAAGTAAAATATCTTCATATTCCACAAGAAATTAGTCGAATTACTGTTGGGGGTGCTAATTAATGCCAAAGAACTTGCAACAAAATAATGGTACGTTCTTAATAAAATTAACAAATTCTGTATATGTATTCTCAATTTTTGAAGTAAAAATCTTTAAATGTTTAGTTAAAATATTACATGTATTTTTATTTTCAAGTGTTTTATTTCAATTTTCTGTATTTTTGTCAAAATCTAAACTATATATTAGCTGCATGAATAAAAACGTAGTTACATTTATTAATAATTATTTATATACTTCGAAACTTATATTCATCAAGAAAAAGTTGAAGGCTTTTTTTAATTTTGGAATTACTACATCTGTCGTGTTCCAGTGAAGAATGATTTCAGATCAAAGTGCCCTACATTTAAAAACATGCCCATTAATGTGATTCTAGTGAAAGGCTTATTAAAAAATACAAAGAAAAAAATGAATCACGTTAGGAAAAGTCTCTTAGAAGTCACAGCAAATGGTGTAAAATGCGTCTATAAGTCTTAAATATAAATTAGATACTCTATGTCTTCTAAAAGATCCATAATGGCCTGCTGAATAGAGCACTGGGTTTCCTAATTGAAAAGGCCTAGTTCAAAACCCGACTCGCGATGCAGAACAGTAAGCTCCCTTGACTATCCGGTTATGGGCTCTATAAATCCTTGGGCCAAAAAGGTATTTTGTTAGGCTGGAGGAGAGCACAGAGATGGTTCTGGAGGTATTAATTTCAAATTTTGGGGACATAAAGTAAAAGTTTTGTAGCAGTCCTTCATTGGGTGACGTTGAATCTGTTACATATCTGCCGTTAAAGTGACGGAAGTCAGCGTGCCTTCTGTACCATTTTATTTCAGAAATATTTTATGCAGATTAAAGATAATTCTAAAAAAAAAATAATATTTCCAGAAGCGTACATCCAAATAAAAGTCTGTCAAATGAAAAAAAAAAAAAAAAAAACAGACAATCTAGTAAAAAAGATATTTATGCTTGAAAATATAAATTTAAAAAAAAATTTTAATTTGAGTTTTGAAATTTTAATAGTACAGTTTAATATTTGTATAGTTTATTCTGCAATATAAAAATAAAATTTGTTCTCTCAAAGTTCTTTATTAAGAAAGAATTATTCTTATTTTAATAAAAGAATTATTAGAAGAAGAAAAGAATTCTTAAAGAATTATTTCTCTATTTATGAAAATGCATACAAGTTATGTAGAAACCTCATTGAACCTTATGAGCTGAATGAAGGACGTAAACTCCAGTAAAATATGGCATAAAATTATTATAAAAAGTTTTTATTTGTATTTTTCACAGAAACCAAATCGGTGGAACAAAAAGTTACGAAAATAAACATGCAATGATTAGAACCTAAAAGAATTCAAGCCATATGAATTTACTATACGAATGAACTATATTTTGACTACCAATCACGACTTAATCAATTAGTGTAATCAGTAGTGTCGTGTCGATATGGGTGTCAATATGTATTTATAAGCATATTTTTTGTATTAAGGTAAAATTGTTTGTAATCATTATATAATTCATGTGTTGTGGAATATATTTTATGGTCGGTGGGAATGGTGTATATGATGGTCACTAGCCCTTACCGGATACGAATCGGATCTGTTCAAAGAATTCCAGTTTCTGGAGGTAACAGGTCTTTTGCCTCAACTGCGAATGAAAATTATATGTTTGTGTGGTGTTTTAACAAGCAGGGTCTTGCAAAACTTCAAAGCGCAGATGGTCAAGAGCGAAAGTTTATTAAGACAGCTAAGACTTGAGAAGTTAGCTGTGCTCGCGTATATATTGATGAGGTGACTTTTCCGAACGGAAACAGAATGCCTTTGGTGTTGAATAGGATAATAAATACATTTGGAAATTGTCACCTGCACGGGTGAAATTGACTTTTGGTTTACTACAAAAGACTAGCCGCTTCTTCGATCTGATTGAGTATCAGCATCATCTCCACCAATGGAAAAACCTACAGACCCAAGGGCGGATTTTAACAGGAAAATCCGGTCAATGATGAATAGAATGATGTGGGGTGAAAAGACATAATAAAAGATGTTAGAGACATCGAAGATCATCGAGGAGATAAAGAAATGTTTAGAGAGGAGTGCTTTGGAGCTGATAGTAAGTGGGAAAAAATACAAAGACGCTGCAAACCTAGAAGCTAAACTTCCTAAAGCTGCTTGCCTAAGCGAGAAATGCAGAATGAGATCTTAACTGTTGCTCTACGTTCAGCTACAGAAGAGTATAAAATTTCACTGTGGTGAGGGATTGTGGACAGCTAAAGATACGATTTCACTCTACCGGAATATGCTAAACGCCTAAGGTCGTTCTTAATAATCTTCAATTGTCCTAGACGAACTAGCTCAGTTGTCATGTGCGTTGTTCTTACTGTCTTTTAGGCAGCGAGCTCGACCCTGACCTGATCCTTTAGTCATCATTTCTAGCAGCGGTTTCTTCGTTTTGTCTTTTTATTTTTATTTTTTCTTCATATATTTAATTCTTTTAATTCTTTTAATTTCTTACTTTTTAATTTTGATTTTTCCTATCTTTTAATTTTTTTGTTTTTATTAACTCTTAACTTATTTTTACTTTAGGGGCTTAAACTTTAATGCTCACTTACTGTAATGCTCTTAATCAAATAATGCTCTTTATCAATGTATCATATCCTAATAAGCCAATTGTTTTAGGCCCTACTGGGGCCAAGAACTGACTGACTGTGGACAGCTACTCACATGAGATGTTTGTCTCCGAAAGACGATCTAGAAAGCTAGTAGCAGAAAACCCCTTTGCTGCCTCGTCGATACACAAAGGAGCTGCACTTCAATCATCATGATGTCCAGTTTCCCTGGAACCCGAGGACTACAAGAACATCTGCATATGGAAGTGGCGGTGCCGGATTTTCCTATAGGCTAACTAGGCTTCAGCCTAGGGCCTCAAGATCAAGAGGGGCCTACATTCAAATTGTTTGCATTGGACTGCATTCAATTTATAGAAAATATGATAATTTTTATTGCATATTTTATTTTCGTGGGCAAAGATTTTTATTATTTGAATTTTGTTTCTTTGTAAATGTTGTGTGTTATGTTTGATTAGTTATTGTTACAAGTACTATATATGGTGCTGAGAATACATTTCCAAATAAGTGTTCTCGACTTTTTTTTGTGCCACATTTTTTATAAAGATTAGTACCAATCACAACATGTTTCATTTAACATATTGATATATATCGCAGTAATGATGTATTTTATTATCTCTCATGTAATTTACAAACTTAAAAATGGGAGGTGAAAGGCCTCATAAGTGGAATAGCCTAGGGCCTCTTTTCATCTAAATCCGGCCCTGGTGAGTGGTATATTTCTTACGTGAACCTTATTTGAAAGACCCACATGGTCAGCAGTAGTTGGTATTATTACTGGGAAAGGAAATAATGAAATGGGCTAAACGATCATTTGGTAACAATGTTCTGAGATGTTAAGACGCATATTTTTGTTTTGTTATTATTGCAGTATATTAAATACATATTCAGATATCTGATTAACGCTTATTAGAAATCTCTTGTTCTAACATAATGCTAATTACATGGCATATCTATCAGTTTTAAATTGTAAGTATTAATAAATATATGTTATTTATGTTTAAAATTATGAAATTTGCTTTTGATTTCATGTGTGTGTGTTTCCTTCACCAACAGAAGTCTCTGAAAGCATTAGAATCTGTAGGTTTATTTTATGGAAATTGTTATTGCGGTATTTTTTTAGTGTTTAGACTATGGGAGTCGGACTGTGTGTTCTTCCTAGGTACGAGACATTGTTATTAGGGTTTAATGCAGGGAGGGGCAAACTGCGGCCCGCGGGCCAATTGCGGCCGGACGGAAGGTTCTATCCGGCCCGCGGATCGAATTTTAATTTGCCGGTCCGAGGCAAATTAAAAGAAATATATATTTATATATTATATATCCATCTTCTTTTCTACTTTTATTCAATATTTTTTTTTTCTTCCTTTTTTTCAAAAGACTGATGATTTTTTTACTTCTCTATTTTGTTCTACAAAACATAAATCGACGGAAATTGCAAGCACAGACAACTTTCAATCGGTAAAGTGTTAAAAGAGAGAAATTCTTTGTCAGTTATAGCTGTAGAATCAGTACATCTCACTTCAAACCTCAATATAAGGAACTTTTAAAAATGAAATCGCAATTACATTCATCTTATTTACATATTTTAATTGTAATACTTGTATATTGTTTTTAAAATTTTAGAAAAATTTATCTTGGCCCGGCAAACTTTTTTTTTTTTTTTTTTTTTTTTTCGATTTTAGGCCCGAATTTGCCCATCCCTGGTTTAAAGCTTAAAGCGCTAAAACAACATCACATTAGTATTTTTATCGTCATTAATTCCTCAATATGATCTTAAGATGGCTCTATTTTGTTTCGCATGAAATTAAATTAACAAATATAAACCATCGCAGATTATTAAATATAGCAAAATAGATTTTTAATAGATTTTAGAGATTAAAATAACTAATAGAATAAAAAGAGAAAATTATGAGACCAATTTCAAATATAGTTTCTAGAGATGCATTTAAGACACGCGAGATACACTAAATAAGATACATTAAATGAATTATTATTATTATTTTCTAATAATGTGTTTTAAGGTTGTTTTTAAAGTATTCAGATTATTTATTTTCCATTAAAAGGAATGGCAATAAGCACTACTAAAAAACAATGAAACTATTAAAAATTCTGAGCACGAAAAAAATTATAAAAGTTTCAATATGCTTCATCATTAGAGGAGATTCTCTGGCCGGTACATAAAAGGCATGTACAAAATAATAATAATAATAATGATAAAATAAAAAGTTTCTTTGGAGGTCAGGGCCGGTTTTGGATTCTAATTTAGGTAAACTTCAGTTGGCCCTTTCTTTTCTTCTGTCAACTGTTATGAAGTGTCACTTCTGTTTATTTATCTTAAATCCTCAAATATTTAAAAACATACAGAATTCATAAAGAATTCTTTCTTTCTCAGAATTCTTTCAGAATTTCTCAGAATTCTTTCTTTGTCATTATTGCAAAAACGAATTAGTTTCATTGACAAAAAAATATTTGATTCAATCGGAAATGAATTTTTACCACTATATATTGCAGAAACCCTACAACTTGGGACCCGATTCCTAATGTTGTATAGACAGGGCCGGATTTTCCTACAGGCTAACTAGCTTTAGCCTAGGGCCTCAAAATCAAGTGGGGCCTCAGATTAGTACCAATCACAACATGTTTCATTTAACGTATTGATATATATCACAGTAGTGATGTATTTTATTATCTCTCATGTAATTTAACAACTTAAAAATGGGAGGTGAAAGGGCCTCATAAGTGGAATAGCCTGGGGCCTCTTTTCATCTAAATCCGGCCCTGTGTATAGATTTCAAATGTTGTACAAATTTATTTATTCATTTATATAATACCGCATTGTGATCTTTTATTGATGAAATTAATATTAAAATCCATATAACAAAAAAAAAAAAAAAAAAATGTGACAGGATTTTTTTTTCCCCTACATGACTTTTTCATCACTACTGCACATGCTCACCAAGCAATTTAAAAGTTGAAGCCACTAGTATTTCTTTCATCAAATCAGATCGAAGGAAACCATCGCGTGGGTGGGTATCACTTCTATTTAACAGTTTAATTTTATGCAAAATTGAGAGTGGATTATAATTATGGTGAGTTCGCTAACTGGATGCTCCACACTGGAAATTTCAGAACTCAAGCACTTTCAATCTCTGACAGTTTAATTCTTTGAATAGTAGTAAATATCTTATCTTAAAAAGAATATATTATTTTATTTTAAAAGGAATTTATTTTCTTACCTTAAAAAAACAATAACTTGTCTGATCTTAAACGCTTAACTTGTTTATGAGGCCAAATAGTTACCGGAATAGAGGACCATTCCCAGTATCATACATACAAGCTTTAGTATTAGAATCATACATTAAACAAACCACAAGAATTATAGAGAGATGGGACTCGAAGGATGGAGACTATGAAAAAAAAAATTAAGTAAGTTGATTTTTAAAATATATTTATTTTTATTGCAGATATATGATTTTTTTTTATTTATCTACTTAATTGCATCCTTTGTTAAATAATAAAATATGATAATTCGATAGTTTTTCTTAATTTTTTATTCAATTTATAATTTTGAAGGAATTTTTAGTTAATTATTATTATAAAAGATATTTTTTAAAATAGATTTATTGGAGATTTTAATGTGAATAATAATATTAATATTCATGTAATAGTCATATAATAGTTAATATTAAATTTTTGTCAGCTTATCTAAATTAAATTTTTGTTAGCTTATTTAAACTAAATTTTTGTTAGCTTATCTAAAGTTAATTTTTCTCAACTTATCTTAAATTTTTGTTTGATTATCTAAATTAAATTTTTGATAGCTTATCTAAATTAAATTTTTGTTAGCTTATCTAAATTAAATTTTTGTCAACTTATCTAAATTAAATTTTTGTTAGCTTATCTAAATTTAATTTTTTGTTAGCTTATCTTATAATTAAATCTGACTGAAGTTAATTTTGATTGATAAAGTTAATGTTACAGAAGACTAACTAGACACGAATATGCGCGTTATAATTAATGCATCACAGAAATAAAAACATTTTAGATAAAGAATTCTGTTACTAAATTCACTCCATTTATTAATTCTTGATTTATAAAATTTTTAAATTGAACTGTTTGATTAAATTTTGTGAAAGACCGAAGTCATATTTATACATCATTAAACTAGAAGTGAATTATTTTTGTCTTTTAATTTCGTTCTTCATTTCACTTCATACCTTTTTTTCATTCTTCCTTTTTTTTCCTACCAGTGACAATTAATTAATTTCACAATAATAATTAGCAATTAATTTCTCAATCTATTAATTAATAATTAACTTATCTCTTAATTTATCAGTCAAAATGCACAGATAATCATTAATAATCCGACAAATTATAACAGCATCAACTTCTACAAATCATTAAATTTTTGTTGGTAATTATATATTAATTGAAACCCCAAGGATTCAGAAGGAGAAGTTAATAAATCTCTCTCAAAATGTTATTAAAAACACCTTATCATCCTTTGAATTTATAAAAAAATCATAAAAATTTGAATTTATTTCACCGCCGTATTCTAATGAATGAGTCGTATATTAACTACGTATTCTGATTACTTCAAAATGAATGCATGAGATTACAGATAATTTATGATGATTAGCTTTCAAAGGTTCGCAAAGAAAATATTTATTATTATCATAAGAATATTGTGAAATAAAAACAAGTCTAATGGATAGTGCATTAAGCAGTGACGGCCTATACAAGTAATGACTTTAGTTCAAGGCATGAATTTAAAACACGTCTGTGAAAAAGATATTCAGTTTTGGTTTACTGACAATTCTGAAGAATTTTTTTTTCTATTATTTTATTACAGAAATTTTTTTTGCTTTCTTTAAGAAATTATTTTATGTCACATAATTATGAATAAGTACTTGATTGTAATATAATTGTTCCAAAAAAGAAAAGAAAAAAAAACCTCACATTGAATTTATTGAATGCCACCATGAATAATAAAAATTTGAATAAATTATTATTTAGTGAATAAAATATGAAACATAGTAATACATCACAGTCACGCAGGTGGTAGTTACGACGAAATTCGTTTTGAGAAATTGTTTTATTTCACAGAATTATGAATGAACATCATTTTATACGACAAATTATTTAAAAGAGAATCATTAAAAATAAATCGATTCAATGTCAATTTCTTGGAAAAGAAGCAAGAAATTGACATTAAATTTCACCATAAATATTAAAAATTTGAATAAATTATTATTTAGTGAATAAAATATGAAATACAGTAATAACTCGCAGTTATGCAGTTGGTAGTTACGGTGAAATTCGTTTGAGAAATAATTTTTTTTCACAGACTTACGAATGAACATCATTTTATATGACAAGAATTTACGATAATTGTTGGAAAAGAAGCGAGAAATTGACATTGAATTTATTGAATTTCACTAGAAATAATAAAAATTTGAATAAATTATTATTTAGTACTTAAATCGATTTTTCATAAGTCAGAATACAATTTTGCATATAAATATATATAAATTTGAATATATAAGTAATATATTACTTGAATATATAAATAATATATTACTTTAATATATAATATATTATATAATTTTAATTTAATTAAGACCAAGAAATACTAGTTTAAAAGAAAAATATTTAATAAAATTACAATTCCTTATACTCTCTGTAATTTTTTTAAACCTCCCCCTCCCCTTCTAAATTATTACACATTTATTTCGGGCAGGATATTTTCCTTACAAAATTTCTAAAATTTTCCACTTAAACCTCCATGAAAAAATTTATAGCTGTATAATAAATGCTTGACAATAACGGAACAAAAAAGAAATAATGATTACATTGAAGATTTACCACAATTATAACACAATTAAAATAGATAAAATTTATAACCCAAATTTAAAAGAACACATCGAATGGATATTGATAAAAAGAAGAAATAAATAGAGATTAACAATTAAAAGAAATGAAATACTAAATGTGAATTCAAATTTCATTTTAATGATTCTATTCTCGTATAACAGATAAATTTATTGAATCTCAAGGTAGTTTCTCTAGAGATAAAATTTTAAATAGTAAAGCTAATATAATTGTAGAAAATTGTAAAATTCACGTAAGTTTGGATATTGCTATATATATACACAGTCCAGTCACATTATTGTGGCCACTTGTCAAAAGCCAGAATATACACTCTTGTATATTCTGGCATTAAGTGGAGTGGGGTATTAAATGGTATTTAAGTGGTATTAAGTGGAATTCTTTATATACACTCCACTGCAATGTGCTGCCACCTGCCTTTTGTGATTGGTTATTTCACGTTGACGTCGAAAGTAGGTGGTGGTCCCATTAATGCGACTGGATTGTGTATTTCATATGTATGGTTCACAAACACTTTTGCCTTCATTAATAAGGCGAAGACCTAATACTCCCTTCCAGAAAACTTTTTTTAAATGAATAATATAAAATTAAAATGTAAACAGCTACATTAAAATGAAATTAATTAAATGAAAATAAATCTGACTTATAACTTAGTAGTAACTTGAGAAGCTGGCGTGCAAGATGGTTTTAGTTCAAATCTACTGCTAGCGTGCGTTGCAGTCGCTGATTTCAGAAACGAAGAAATTTGATGGTGATTGTGACAATACGTTAAAGTCTATCGCATCGACAATCAGGTTGCCTGGTGGGGATTTTCCAAGTTTTCTCTCATATGAAACCCAAATACGAGATAGTTACCCTTAAAATTCCTCGCCTTAAAGAGGCCTGAAGGCCAATTGGTTAGCGCTCTGGCCTTTGCTGCTTCAGGTTCGAATCCTGGAGGTACCATGGATGTTTGTTCGTGGTTCGGAATTCATATTAAACTGTAGGTCCCGGACTAATTAGCCTAAAGTGTGCATAAAATGACCGCAGAGCGACAAACCAAACCTCGACTTGCATGCCCTTAAATGTCCTTTTTTTTTATTGCTTATGGTATACATAATTTTGGAACACGATAGATTACAGAAAGAAGTAAAAATAAACATGACGAAGAATTATATATGTTCTAAAAGGGGATACTTGATTATATGATCAGTGGACAATATGAGATAGTTACCCTTAAAACTCCTCGCCTTAAATGTTCTGTTTTATCGGTTATGGTATACATAATTCTGGAACACGAAATATAACAGAAAGAAGTAAAAATAAACATGACGAAGAATTCTTTGTGTTCTAAAAGGGGGATACTTGTTGATGATATGATCAGTGGACAACCATGGTGAGATTGCGGCAACATAGCATGGCTGAATGAAGCTGCTAACTCGTTAGCAGATAATTAGCCAGCTATGTCGCCCGGGAGTTTGTGCACAGCAGAAAATCTCCTGCGACATCCTGCTGATGCTGCTAATAAGTGATGCAATATCGACATACTGATGGCTATTTTTGACATGAAGCATCAGTTACACATTATTAGACCTTCATATCTTTACAGGTAATCACAGATACTACGAATATTTGCTATGATTTAGAAAATAAAGACATTTTACGCACACGCACATACAAATATACACTGAACTGACAAAAGTCATGGGATACCTCTTAATATCGTGACGGCCCTCCTTTCGCCCGGCGAAGTGTAGCAACTCGACGTGGCATGGACTCAACAAGTCGTTGGAAGTCTTCTGCAGGAATATTGAGCCATGCTGTCTCGATAGACGTCCATAATTGTGAAAGCGTTGATGGTGCAGGATTTTGGGCACGAACAGACCTCTCGATGATGTCCCATAAATGCTCGATGGGATTCATGTCGGGCGATCTAGGTGGCCAGATCATTCGTTGGAATTGTCCAGAATGTTCTTCAAACCAATCGCGAACTGTTGTGGCCCGGTGACATGGCGCATTGTCATCCATAAAAATCCCATCGTTGTTTGGGTACATGAAGTCCATGAATGACTGCAAGTGATCTCCAAGTAGCTGAACATAAGCATTTCCAGTCAATGTTCGGTCCAGTCGCACCAGAGGACCAAGTCCATGCCATGAAAAAACAGCCCACACCATTACGGAGCCACCACCAGCTTGAACAGTGCCTTGCTGACAGTTTGGGTTCATGGCTTCGTGGGGTCTGCGCCACACTCGAACCCTACCATCCGCTCTTACCAACTGAAATCGTGACTCATCGGACCAGGCCACGGTTTTCCATTCATCTAGGGACCAACCGATATGCTCACGTGCCCACGAGTCGCTGCAAGCGATGTCGTTCTGTCAGTAAAGGCACTCGAGTCGGTCTTCTGCTGGAATAGCCCAAGAAAGTCAAATTTCTCCGCACAGTTCTAACAGACCAGTCCCTTGTACGTCCCAGATTGATTTCTGCGGTTATTTGACGCAGTGTTGCTTGTCTGTTAGAATTTACGACTCTTTGCAGACGTCGCCGGTTTCTGTCGTTAAGTGCAGGCGGTCGACCACTGCGCTGTCCATGGTGGGATGTTATGCCTGAAATTTCATACTCTCGGCACACTCTTGACACAGTGGATCTGGGAATGTTGAATTCCCTAACGATTTCCGAAATGGCATGACCCATGCGTCTAGCTCCAACTAACATTCCGCGTTCAAAGTCTGTTAATTCCCGTCGTGCGGTCATCATCACGTCAAAACCTCTTCACATGAATAACTTGAACAGAAATGAGAGCTCTGCGCATTTATACCTGTTCTACGCGATGCTACTGCCATCTGAAAATTTGCATATTGCTATCCCATGACTTTTGTCACTTCAGTGTATATATATAAAGAGGGACAGAGAGAATTTTTGCTCTTAAAACTCAGGATTTCTTTAGTGTTTTCATAGATCCTTGAATCTCTGGCCTTTGGTACCACAGGCTTCAGATTCGAATGTTGGCCATGGCATGGACGTTTGTTAGTTAGTTTGTTGGTTGGTTGTTTACATTAAAATGTAGGTCTCGGTGAAATTAGCCTAAAGTGTGCAAAAAATGACAGTAGAGCGACAAACCAAACCTTAAACCTCTGTTTGAGAATCACGGTCTTATACAAATCGCTCATTTGCAATAGAACCGGCTTGTGTATTTCATGCATTGAAAGAATTTTTGTTGATTTATTACTAGGAAAAGCATTACAAGATAGATGGTGAAAGACCCATTATATGATGAATTATGAGCTTTCAAAGATAGCACATTTGAACGCAAATTAACCTTTTATTTCTCCACTCCTGTAAAATTGGAATTTTTTTACTTGTATGATTTTTCTTATCAAGCTAGTTGCATGGTATACATCTTTCAAATACATCTTTAATTAATGCTATTATTTTTCTGATGATATTGTTGTTTTTTTAAACTTAAACACAATAATTTGTTTGTAATAAATTTTTATCAAATTTCTGACTAAAATCATCAATTAATTTCTGGAGCTAAATTTCGCTTGAAAAAATAAAAATATTAATAAACGCTTATATTTCGATTCTCATATGACATACATGACCAACTAACATTGTTTTTTTCGTGATCACAACTAACATAGTATTTTTTTTATCATACTGTTTGCTTTTTATCTTAAAAATGAAAGGTTTCCACAAAAACTTGCTTGTAATAAATTATTTTACCAAATTTCTGACTAAAATCATCAATTAATTTGTGGTGCTAAAAAAACAAAATACAAATAAACGCTTATATTTCGATTCTCATATGACGTACTTGACCAACTAACATTGTTTTTTTCGTGATCACTACTAACATAGTATTTTTTTTTATCATATTGTTTCCTTTTTATCTTAGAAATGAAATGTTTCTAGAATAACTTGTTTGTAATTATTTTTTATTAAGTTTTTGATTAAAATCATCAATTAATTTCTGGAGCTAAATTTCGAGCGAAAAAATTAACATACAAATGAGGGTTTATATTTCGATTCTCATATGACGTGCACGAGCAACTTTTTTTTTTTTTTTTTATCATATTGTTTCTTTTCTATCTTAAAAATGAAATGCTTCCACAATAATTTGTCTGTAATGATTTTTTTTTACTGAATCATCAATCAATTTCTGGAGCTAAATTTGGGTGAAAAAATTAAAATACAAATAAACGCTTATATTTCTATTCGCATATGACGTTCTGAGCAACTAATATAGTTTTTTTTTTAACATATTGCTTCTTTTTTATCTTAAAAAGGAAATGCTTCCACAATAACTTGTTTGTCATCATTTTTTTTTATTTCAATTAATTAATTTCTGGAGCTAACTTTCAAGCAAAAAAATTAAAATTCAAACGAACGATTTCATTATAATCAAAATTATATTTCTATTCTCATATGACGTACACGCGCAACTAACATATTTTTTTTTTGCGTTTGTCATCAATTTTTTATTTCAATTAATTAATTTCTGGAGGTAACTTTCAAGAATCCAAATGAACGATTTCATTATAATCAAAATTATATTTCGATTCTCATATGACGTACACGAGCAACTAACATATTTTTTTTTTCGCGTTTGTCATCAGTTTTTTTATTTCAATTAATTAATTTCTGGAGCTAACTTTCAAGCGAAAAAATTCAAATTCAAACGAACGATTTCATTATAATCAAAATTATATTTCGATTCTCATATGACTTACACGAGCAACTAACATAGTTTTCTGGGGTTTTTTTTTTTTTTTTTTTTTTGGTTTTGTCATCAATTTTTTATTTCAATTAATTAATTTCTGGAGCTAACTTTCAAGCGAAAAAATTAAAATTAAAATTTTATTAAATTTTGATTAAATGAATTTGAATTCGCGTTTGTCATCAATTTTTTATTTCAATTAATTAATTTCTGGAGCAAACTTTCAAGCGAAAAAAATTAAAATTCAAATGAACAATTTGATTCTAATCAAAATTACATTTCGATTCTCATATGACGTACACGAGGCAACTAACTAACTTTTTCGCGACTGCTTTTATTTATTTATGTCTTCTTCTCCAACGACCTACTCTGAAGTAATCCAAAAACCTAGACCGTGTGACAGTCATTATCAGTTACTTCTTTTTCTTCTTCCCCAGTGATGAAAGCCGCTCTGTCGCTGAAGTGTCTTCCCGGCAAGCAAAAACAATCATCTTTCCCTCTTTTGCTGGCTGCACTTCCCTTTTTGCACGTTGCTATCAAAGTGCAATTACCCCAAGCAAAGCCGGTTTTGGAAGGTCGGCTCTTGTGTCAAAATAACGTTTTGGGGACTGGGGCCTCTCGCCAAGGGCAGGAACGAAGCAGGAAACAGAAGAAGCGTTGGACGAATTTTAATTGCAAAGTTTTCGTTTCGTTTGTTGCAGCACGTGCTGGACGACCATTTCTGCTGGAAACCTAATACCCCATGGTATTGCTTTGGTCACCCTTGACAGAGCAGCAAAACAATGCTCTTTTAATTGAAGGACAGACGAGGAAAGAGGTATAATACAGGCTGGCATATTAGAATTGGTATAGCAAATATGGAAGCATAAGAAAATGAGCAATAAAGCATGACTTTTAGGGAGTCTTGAAGGGGTGCATGAAGGGTGCATAGAAAGAGGGTATCTAGGGGCGCTATAAGGTAACATGTGACAAAACGTATAAAACAGCTGGCATTCATGAATGGTATAGTAAATATGAAAGCACGAAAATGAGCAACGAAGCGTGACTTTCAAGTAGTGAAGAAGGATGATGCGAAGGGTGCGTAGGCAAAATATATACAGGGGTTCTGTAAGGGTATGTATAAAGTAGCATATGATCAACAATACAATTTAACAACTACAATACTTACAATACAATAATACTTACAACTTAACAATACAATAACTACAACTTAACATGTGATGTAAAATGGAATAAGAGTACATAGACAGACAGGATATCGAGGGGCGCTGTAAGATTTTGTACAAAGTAACATGTGACTAATCGTATAAAACAGCTGGTATTCAGGAACGGTATAGTAAATATGAAGGTACGAAAATGAGCATCAAAGCATGACTTTCAACTAGGTTGAAGGATGGCATGAAGGGTGCGTAGACAAAATATACAGAGGCCCTGTAAGGTTATGTGTATAAAGTAACGTATGATCAAAAATAAACTCATATTTAGGATTAGTATAGTAAATATGAAAAACACAAGAATGAGCAATCAAGTATAACTTATGACTTTCAAATAGTTTGAAAGGAGACACTAATGTGTTTAAAAAGTAAGACCAATTTTCAATTTAAAATTCCCGTGGTTTATGGAATTTCATTTTTTTTTTCTCTTTTAGGTTGCTGGCACTGTCCTTGACATCTGTGTGAAATTTGACGCAAAATATTCATTAGTGTTTGAGTTACGCTTGGCTTTGTGAGACAAAAGCTAAAAAGGGCTGATTCCGGCGATTTTTAAAATGTCTGAATTAATTGAGCAAAGAACTTACATTCAATTTTGTTTGAGGAAACGTATAGAATGTTGCAGAAGGCCTCTGGTGAGCATTACTATAATGGAAAGAAATGTTTAGAAGTGGTATAAACAGTTCAAAGAAGGTAGAAAACGCGTTAAAGACGAAGAGTCCTCTAGCCGACTATCAACCTCAAACGACGAAGCTCCCTTAAAAAAAAAAATTAAAGATTTGGTGCTTGCAAACCGTCGATTTACAGTTAGAGACCTTGCTGGTGATGTTGGAATTTCAAAAGAATCGATCAATTCCATTTTGGACCTCAAACGCGTCAAATCTCTATTGGTACCGAAAACATTGAACGCGTCAGCATTGATTCTTCGTGGATATTTCGCCAAAAATGAAACCCATATCGTTCCACAACCACCGTATTCACCTAATTTAGCATCGTGCTACTTCTGGCTATTCCCTAACTCAAAAGACCACTCCGGGGACACCGTTTTGAGTCGATTGAAGAGATTCAATGTGAATCGCCGCTCTCTTTGTAGGCAATTCCTGCCGATGACTTTTTAGCATGCATTGAGGATTGGAAAAAAAGTTGGCATAAATTCATTGTGTCCGGAAGGGATTACTTTGAAGACGATGAAATAAATTTGGAAGAATAAATAAAGAGATTTTGAAAAAAGAAATAATTGGTCTTACTTTTTGGGGACAGTAGTAAGGGTGCATAGGCAGAGAATATCAAGGGGCACTATAAAATATTGTACAAAGTAGCATGTGATTTAAAATGGAATAGCATAAAATAGCTGGTATTCAGGGATGGTACAGAAAATATCAAAGTCTGAGAATGAGCAACAAAGCATGACTTTCAGGTAGTTTTGAAGGGGAATATGAAAGGTACACAGAAAGAGAATAGCGGAAGGGGGGGATCTTATAAAGTTTTATACAATTTAACATGGGATGTAAAATGGAATAGGATAAAGCAGGCTGATATTGTGGATTGGTATAATAAATATGAAAGCATGAGAGTTAGCAATAAAGCATAATTTTCAGGTAGTGTTGAAGGGTGCATAGATAGAGGATATGAAGGTATGTAAGGTTCATGTACTTTAAAACAAATTAAAAATGGTGTGCTATCATTTAACGGAGTTTTATCATTAGTATTATTAATTGAAACACATTAACTTTAAACATCGTGTATTGGTAAGTGAAACAAGAAATGACAAAGCACAGTTGTTCATTAAAACAAAAGAAAGGTAATGGTTTTTATCAAACTCTTGATATGTTTTAATATTGTAGTCGTCAAATTGCAACCCTCGGTCAAATCCAGCTAGTGAGTACTATAAACCCGATCCAACACCAGTGAATTCGACTCTAATACCTACAAGAAGTGGGGCGTGAATGGCCAAGTGTCTAGCGCTCTGGCACTTGGTGCCATAGGTTTCGAGTCCCGGCGATGCCATGGATGTTAGTAGTGGTTCGGAATAAATTTTAAGTCGTAGGTCCCGGTCTCCTATGACTGTAAGAGCGACACGAAGCAGAAGTCAGACTTCTACCTACTGGTGCTCCATCAGAACAGAAGCTGCACCCCTCTTCCTTCCTTCCATGAGGGATACGACACCAACCAACCTACAACAAGCTAGCTATACACGTCACTACAAGACTGGGGGTATATATATATATGACTTAATAAAACATCGTTAGACCTCATGTTACACATATGCATGCCACAAACAAGCCTGCTTGGGGGTATACAGCAGATCACAGGTACTTTTAGAAGTAACTGTCTCACATTTCCATGTTGTATGGGAAAAATCCGGAATATCTCTCCAGGCTGCTTGACTGTCCACGTTTATACAGATTACTATAATTGACTAGACGTTTATACAGATTACTATAATTGACTAGACGTTTATACAGATTACTATAATTGACATCGAGTACCCTATTTCGGAAGGCAGTGACAGCAATTGACGTAATATGCGGATTAGAACAGTAACTTTTTGGTACGTTACCACTAATATGTGAGATAGACTATACCTGCTATTTAAATATTAATTTATTAATCTTTTGATAGAACTATACTATGGTTTTTAATTTTACTTAAATATATAACAATATATTGGAAAGGAAAGTAATCTGGTGGAAAATGAAATCCAAACACCAAGAAGAAATTTGCTTACAGGAATGAAATTTAGACAAAATGTTTGTGTAGATTTCATTGTTTTCTATATATATTTGATTAAAGCATTGTATAGTATAGATGTCGTGTGCCCTTTTATTGGATGGCCTACCTGTTGCAATTGGTCAATCAAATTAGCAATGGCCATGCTGATTGTGAATAACGCTGGTTTTGTTGTCTAATAATGGCCCATACATGTTCGATGGGAGAAATACCTGGCTATGGCTTTATGTCGACACATGTAAAGCACGTTGGATAACAGCAGTTGTATGGGGACAGGCGTTGTCTGTTGGCAAACGTCCCGTAGAATAGTGATAAAAAATGGCAGCACAATCAATTCCTTACCAGTCTGATGAACAAATTTGCTGTCAAGGTGTGTGGGATAATGACGACAGTTATCAGTTGTCATAGAGAATTGTTCTCCAGACCATAACTGCTGGTGTCGGTCCAGTATATTGTGTTTACGATTGGTTCCAAGCCAACGGCCGTACCATGCTGAATATACCGGTTCTCGTTAGATCACCGAAGTTAAGCGTCATTGGGCGCGGTCAGTTGTGGGTGACCACCGTTGTCCTGTTGGTTGGCAAATTTGGGACCTGAATGGCCGAGTGTCTAAAATCGGTGCCACAGCATCGTCAATCCCGGCGGTGCCATGGATGTTTGAGTGGTTCGGAATCCACTTTTCCGTAGGTCCCGGTCTTCTATGACTGGGCGTCACGGAGCAAAAGTCAGGCTTCTACCTACGGGTGCTCCATCACAACAGAAGCTGCTTCCTTCCCCTTCAATCATGAGTCCACATGGGCTCGTGTCCAGTAAGTGGGATAAGAAACAACAAACAACAACACGATTGGTTCCAAATGTTCACTTCTCCTTCTAATCATTATACGGTCGTCATTGGTATTAAGACAGAAATGGCTGTCATCTGAGAACACAACACATCTCCACTCTGTCCTTCAATGAGTTCTAGCTTGACACTATTGAAGTCGTAGATGGCGGTGATTTGAAGTTGGTGGCCTTAACGCTACACGATGTCTGACTCGGAGTTGTCTCTCAAGTATTCGACTTGTTATCGTTCACAGTGTCAGTCTTGTGCCAACAGAAGCTGAAATTTCTGCTGCAGATGAAGTACGAGGCTTCTCTCCGTAGTGGCCCGTGCGCAGCCAGATCCCCGTCTTCTTGAGAGAGTATCTTAGTTACCTATGATGCCAACAATTATGCGCATTGGATATTTCCCTGCCAAGTAATTCTGCAATATCGCGAAAAAGAAATCAGCCTTCTCATAGTCTTTTCTTTTACGGCCTGATGGCCGATTGATTAGCGCTCTGGCCTTGGTACCATAGACTTCAGATTCGAATCTAAATCATGTCATGGATGTTTGTTAGTGGTTAAACTGTAGATCTCTCTCTAATTAACCCAAAGTGTGCACAAAATGATCGTAGAGTGGCAAACCAAACCACAGTCCTTTTTTACACCAGCACGTACCGTTCGGGATTTTAATGATAAAGTCCAACAGGCAATGGAACTCCACCTCATAAAATGGCATACTTCACATGTATGACACAATGTATGAGCGTTTGCATGCTTGCATTTAAAATCGTGGAGATTTTAGTAGTTGTTAGTGTGCTATCATTTCACATTTGAAAGGGCTCTTCTTGCGCATATTTTAATCTGTGACCTCAATATTAATTTATAATCTATAATTATAAATTAATATTAAGGTTAATATTATAAATTACTTTAATAATATTAAGGTAACTTATAATATTAATTTATAATCAAATAAATATATTACCTGGACAAACGCTGTGTCTAAATTCCATTCCTCCAAACTTATTTCTTCTTGTTAGGATTTCATTTTCCACCAGTGTAATGGAAACATTTATATTTAAGCAAAGTATATATAAACCTGATTTTTTTTTCAAAGATGTTAAATTTAAAGCTAGAAATAAAGTTTTTGTATTTTATAATAATGGAAAATATTTACAGATACCTTAACAACTGCAGTAGATTATATATATGTAAATTTTTAAAAAGTGGAAAATCATAGCTGCAATTTTATAAATTTCTAATATATTCATACATACAAATTTTAACTGGAAAAAAAGAATTAAATTAAACGATTAAAAAAGTTTAAGTGATTAAAAGAAAAATATAAATAAATGAGGAAATAAAAAAATATTTTAAAGACATTTTTTTAACTTTTGTATTGTATCTCATTGCAGATATTTGAAGAATTTTACTTTATTTTCTCATACTATTCATTTCTAACTAATGCTTGTTTCTATATTGAAAATACCGATTTAAATGTAAATCCTGTCTTATTGTCAAGTGTATTCTACGCATATGTCATGTCTTGATGGAAAACTTTAAGGAGAATTTTATTCCGTTTTTACTTTAGAATAGTTATTATATGTTGAAACGGTTTCATACCCTTAATTAATTGGCTCGATAACATTGTGAATAGGGACTGCAATATCGGACCAAAAGTTCAATACCGGTATTCGATATTTTTTAGATCTTAATACCGGGATACCGGTTTTAATATCGGTAGTAGAAATTTTAGAAAAAGAAAGAAAACACATGTGGTTTTTTGTTCTATTTGCCAGTTTTATTAGAGAATGTAAATATCACATTAAACACTCGAAATTGCAAACCATCTAATGCTGTCATTTTACTTATAATTTCCTCCAAATTATCTTTTTTTCAAAATAATCTAAAATCTCTGATGGCTTGGGCTTAGAAACTGTGCTTAAGTTTGCATCTTCATCGCAATTAGATTCTTTCCTTTTTAACAAATCTGTATCATGTTTCGTTTTTAAACGTGTATGGAGTCCGCTTGTACTTCCTCCATTCACTCTAATAACTCTTGAACTTTTTTTACATTGTGTCACCATATTCTTTTTCTCATATAAATAATGAAACCAAACCGAAGTGTTATCAACTGATTTTTTTATGTTCTTTAAAGTTATTCTTATTCATTATTATGGGGTATTATTTATGAGTATATATATAATAAACTCTAAAGTATGATATGCAAATACAATGTGAATAACAAACTCATCAATTAAAAAAAATATCGAAATATTGCACACTTTCTTCACAACTACAACCTTGTTTTCACAGATAAGAATTTCTAGTTTTCAAATAAGAATTCTGAATAAGAATTCACAAATAAGAATAAGAATTTCACAGATAAGAATTCTAAAATTCTAGTAAATACCGAAAAACGGTATTTAAACTTGTGAATACCGGTATTAGAAAATTGTACAAATGGCACAAAATACCGGTATTCGGTATCGCGGTATACCGGTATTGCAATCCCTAATTGTGAAGCAATCAGAGATTTGTCCTTGAACAAAAAAATTTGGACACATCTGTTGTAGTCGAGATTTAATCCAGAAATATACTTTTAAAATGGATGGATTTCAACTCCACTTTTCACTTTTTATTTAAATTTCTTGGTAATTCTCAAATATTATGAATTAAGATTTTCTGTATCTTCCTGGATAGCCCAGTGATAGAGAACTGTAATATCATTTGAATCAGAGCAAATGGGACGCAGGGCCGGATTTAGATTGAAAAGAGGGCCCAGGCTATTCCACTTATGAGACCCTTTCACCTCCCATTTTTAAGTTTGTAAATTACATGAGAGATAATAAAATACATCATTACTGTGATATATATCAATATGTTAAATGAAACATGTTGGGATTGGTACTAATCTTTATAAAAAGTGTGGAACAGATAATAAATAAATAAAAAGTCCAGAACACTTAATTGGACATTTATTCTCAGCACCCTATATAGTACTTGTAACAAATATAGCACACAGCATTTACAAAGAAACAAAATTCAGATAATGAAAATCTTTGACTACGAAAATAAAATATGCAAAAAAAATTATCCTATTTTCTATCAAATTAAATTAAATATATTCAATACATTGAAGATTAAAGCAAATTCAATTCAGATAAATTTATTTCATAATAATTCTCATTTAAAGTTTAAGTATGAATTATTATGAATATTAAGTTTTAAACTAAACCAAAAATGTAACCTTATTCAAACAAAATCCAGATCACAAAAAAGAAAATATCAGATCAAATATCAACGCGTTGATCTTAACCAATACATTTTTATGTTTGTTTATTAGTCATATGTGTATAATATCTCCTTATTTTCGATTCAGTGCTTTAGTGTTTACTGTTTTTAGAATAGTGTAATTCTAATTTTACTAACAATTTAAATGTAGGCCCCTCTTGATCTTGAGGCCCTAGGCTGAAGCCTAGTTAGCCTATAGAAAAATCCGGCCCTGATGGGACTTTTCCGTTTCTTTTAGAACGTTGAGATGAAAATAGTCCTCCGTGGGAACATATCTTTTACACTCATTTGCCATTAGAATCTATGAATTGCAAAGACCGTGAAAAGTTAAGGCTTGCCGAAACATTTATTTGAATCCTTTTAAGGTTTGGTTTTGTTTATCGCTCTACGGTTATTTTACTGTACGGTCTGTTAAGTCCTCGTGTGTACAAGATGACCGTAGAGCGACAAACCAAACTACGGTCATATTTTGCACACTTTAGGCTAATTAGACCGGGACATACAGTTTAACGTGGATTCCGAATCACTAACAAATATCCTTGCCACCGCCAGGAATCTTTTTAAGGATATAAAAATAGAAGAGAATCAGATTCATTTGTCATTGATATTATCTTGGAAAGAGTGAACAAATTAAATGTGTGTTTAGCAATACATTATTTGTATTATTAATGCCACATTATTTGTATTTATTTAACACATTAATTTGTATCCAACACTTGCCCAGTAGTGCAACTTAATATTTTGTTTAGGCAAGCTTATTTTTAGGGAAATATAGTTTTAATGTTAAAAAAGTTATTATAAGAGTTAAAAAAATTATTTGATAGGTATCTTGAAAGCATTTTTTATTTTCTTGCCGCATATTTCCTTATCACTTAATGAAAATTATATCACACTTTTCTGCTCAGATCTATAACTCTATCATCTATAATCTATCAATCAATCAATAATTTTAGGTTCAATCTCCTCTTTCAAACCATTGTTTAAATCTAAAAATATTTCTAAGATCAAGTTATTAGTGATTTGTTAATCACCTTTCGAAAAAATTCTAATAAAAGATTCAAGGTAACGCTACAGGCAGGACATTTAAAAGCATCGCTTAAGGTCATTTGTAGAGGTTTAAATGGTAGCACTTGTAGTTTTAGAGGTTAAAGAACTGGTCATTTGTAGAGATTGATACCGTTGTTCTTGGAGATTTTGGACAATATTAAGCATATAGAATGCAAATGTGTACTTTGAAAAAAAAATTAATTAAAGACCACCTCGGAGATGTGATCGTTCTTAGAAATTTCAAAATACAAGTCAATTAAATCTTGCTGGTGAAAAAATTTTTAGAAAGATTCATGCGAATAAAATGTCTCATTAATTCTAATTTCAAAGTAAATGGCATTTTATATTTTATCCGCACGATACTCCATGGGAGATTTGTCCTTCCTTCCTTGATTTTGAAGTTCACCTTAACAAAAGAAATTTTAAAAAAATGTCCAATTACTGCGTATCGTACTTCCAGAAAAAACTACAGCTAAATTATTCTTATTTTCTGTGTAGGTGATGGATTGCAGAATATCCAGATAATGAGCAACGGAAAAAATTGTTCTTATTCGTGTGCGATCACTATTAAAACAATATTTAACAATATTAACAATAATAACATATATAATAATATTCAAAACGAGTTAATCATTTCCGTTTTATTTCTTTTCCAATCTCTCTACCCAGTATATTTAACTTCCTTTTTGTGCTCTTCCAGTTACTCGTTCATTTTATTTTAATTCTCTCCCATGTAATTTTAATTACTTTCATCTCTTATTATTTAAATAATAATAATAATAATAAAATAATAAAACTCACTCTATTAAACTTTCTTTTAGTATTTGGGCAAGATTGATTTTAGTTTTTACCGCTTTCTTATGGGACCTGAATGCCCGAGGGGCCAGCGCTCTGGCGCTCGGTACCACAGGTTTCGAGTTCGAATCCCGGCGGTGCCATGGATGTTTGTAGTGGTTCGGAATCCACTTTAAACCGTAGATCTCGGTCTGTTTAGCCTAAAGTGTACATAAGCTGACCGTAGAGCGACAAACCAGACCAGATTACCACTTTCTTTCCCCAGCAATGCTCTTTCCTTTTTCCAATGGACAATCCAAGATAAAGCTAACGGCTAAGCTTCAAAAGGAAAAATTTTATTATTTTAAACAGTAATCTAGAATCGGAATAAACAAATCTGAATTATATCCGTATCAATCACAATTCTTGAGATATATATATTTTTTTTGTTCTAATGCAGCTGGCAAACACTTAGACAGCTTGGTCTTGGATGCTTTAAGACAAGCGTTGCACAGACGTTACTCACTTTGCATGACCCAGGGGGCGCGTGTAACTTGAAGATAACCCACGGAGTAACAATGCCCCCGCAACGCTCTACGATCCTATTAGGACCGAGACCATCCTGTTTAAAGTGGATTCCACCACCACTACAAACATCCATGGAACCGGGACTCAAACCCGAAGCCTGTAGCACCGAGTGCCAGAGCGCTAGCCACTTGGCCATTCAGGCCCTAATTCTTGAGATATTGTTTTAACAAAATACTCACAGGCATCTTAAATTCTAATTATTTTTTTCATTCCCTGTGTATCTCAAATATAACTTTTTTTTTTTTTGCTAAATAATTAAAATTAACAATTCAAATGGTTAAATTAAGTCCTCATTAATCTAATGGCTACCTTAAAATCCTTAGCATTTCGTTATTAAGTAATCAAAATGATTTTTTTTCTTTTTCTTATCCCACTTTGTAGATATCTAGACCAAGCCCACGATACCGTATTTACTCATGGTTGAAAGGGGCAGCTTTTGTTGTGGTGGAGCACCAGTAGGTAGAAGTTTGACTTGGCTCCGTGATGCTCTACAGTCATATGAGACCGGGACATACGACTTAAAGTGGATTCCAAACCACTAAAAACATCCATCGCACCGCCGGAGTTCGAACCCGAAAGCTGTGGCAGCGAGAGCCAGAGCGCTAGTCACTCGGCCATATGTTGCTGTTGTTCGTAAGCAAAAAGGAGCAATATTGAACAATAAAAAGCTCATTAGAGAAAACAAAAACAATAAACAAACTAAAAAGTTAACATAGAAAAATTTTGATTTTACAAAATAAATTACTATTCTTTGTTAAAATAAAATTTCATGAGGAATATTACACAAGGAATTTTAACAAGGAATTTATATTATTGATACAACAAGACAATAAGCATTTCAAAATGAAATAAAATACACATGATATTGACATATTGCAAGTGTAAGAAACAATCTCCTCTTATAAATCTGGCCGTTGGTACTACAGTTTCAGGTTCGAATTTTGGCGGTGGCATGGATGTTTGTTAGTTGTTCGGAATCCACGTTAAATTGTAGGACCTGGTCTAATTAGCCCAAAGTGTGCACAAAAGGACCGTAGAGTGACAAACCAAACCAAGCCTCTTATAAATTCCTACAACTTTATCTTCATTTGTTTTTTGTGCAACTTTATTGATTCCACTAACTTCGTATAAGGGCAATATTATACTCTCACAGGTAAGAGAGCCTTCAAGATACAAACACTTAAAAAAAATTTTCCATCCTCTATAATAAATTGAAAAGATAGTAAAATACAATAATAAAACAAATGAATAATTAATTTTTGAACAAATACATTTATCATTATTTGTTTGTTTATTTGGAATACATGAAAATTAAAAAAGTAAATAGATTCAAACTGTATATATAAAATTTCTACATAAAGTTACCAATAAAAGTTATCAACTTTAATACATTGTAAAAAATAATAAAATAAAAATAAAAAAAATAAAAAACGTTTAAGGAGGAGTCATCCGAATAGGATGGAAAATCGGTATAAATATAGTAGAGATGGGTAAAACTTAAATTTTCGTTAACAGTGTGAATCATTAATGCTAATATAAATTAACGATTAATTTTAAGAAATAAATTTAACAGCCCTTAATTTTGCATTGTATGGATAAGTTATGTATATGAATATTGTACTTTGAATTGTAACATAGAATATATTTAATAAAACACCCAACCTTTCTGTGTTATATTTTCTTTATCGAACAATTTCACTTTTTTAAAAGAAAAAAAGGTTAAATAAGGTTTTAAAATTCGCGCTACTTCTAACGCCATCTAGTTTCGAGCTCGAATACTAGTGATAAAAATAATCGTTAATTCTTCTTTTCGTCGACTGGAGTTGACCGTTAATTCTCGCTAACGTAGTTACAAAGCAATTTCGCTAATATTTGCCCAAACCCAATATGTATAAGGAAAAAAAAAAAGCTAAAAATTTCAGATAAATGAAAGTTTTATTCAGGAGGTGTAGCTACATGTAGAGAATTAACCAATAAGACGTTGGCCCCTCTATGACTCTTATGCAAGATATTATATGGCTAAGTATTGATTCATAGAGTCAACTGATTCACCCTGATGGTTTTCTTGCCAGACTTTCTAAAATTGTCGAGTAGATCAATAGCCATATCCTTCCCCTCTATTGGTGAAATATCTGGCAATCAGGCTGATCAGGAAAGTGTTTGTCGAACACAAGGACAAACAGTAGAAATGATAGCAAGTGCAACCAAACCTTATCCCAGGGATGGGCAAACTACGGCCCGTTAAAATCTCCGGCCCGCCGGAAGGTTCTATCCGGCCCGCGGATAGTTTTTAACCGGTCGAAATTAAAAGAAATATGTATTTATATATTATACATCCAACTTCTTTTCTACTTTGATTAAATATATTTTTTTTTTAATTAAAAAAGTATTTTTATCTCATTTCCCGAGGTTAAATTCAATACCCTCAGTAAATGAAGAGAAGCTTAAGAATTATGAAGATAGCTTGAAAAAACTGCATTTTGAGTTCGAACAGAACACGATTTCACACGATTTCAGTGCCATTCAAACAGAATTGGATATTTTTACCATGCCTTTCAATGTTGGTTGAATGTTGCAGGTTGAATTAATTGAGTTGCAATCTAACAATAATCTCAGCAAGTTACTCACTTCGAACCTCAATATAAGGAACTTTTAAAAATGAAATCGCGCTTTCATTCATCTCATTAACATATTTAAATTGTAATACTTGTATATTGTTTTTAAAATTTTAGAAAAATTTATCTTGGCCTGCCAAACTTTTTTTTTTTTTTTTTTTTTTTTGGCCCGCGATCGAAAAAGTTTGCCCATCTCTGCCTTATCCTTTTGAAATGTAAACTTGAGGTACGGTTAAAGGAAGAGAAATACAGCAAGGCATCCAGCCGGACTTTAAAGATGTACGAATGACAATCAAAGTGTTCCGACTATCAAATGAAATGTCTCTCCAAACCACAGTTCCCGGCATATGGATTGTGTGGTGGGTGGCATTTAGGTTAGTATCTTATAGATGTCTTGTGGCCTCAAACACATCGTCCATAGTCATCTGGCTCAATTCAAAACTGGACTCATTGCTGGAAGCAATTCTATTCCAGTAAGTGAGATTCCAGGTTGAATGTAGTGCACTAGATCAGGGGTCTTCAAACTTTCCAGCCTTAGGGCCCTACTGTTTACTCCAGTAAGTACCAAGGGCCAAAACCGTTTTAATTTTTCGGCCATTATCTATAATTTCTAGACGAGTACGCTCTCTGAGGGAGCGTACACTTGCTAACTACAAACTACTGCCAGTGAAAAATCACAATTACATAAATCTCATTAGTATTTTTTTTACAAGTGGATACTCCGCGGTTTCATTCGCGTTAATTCAGCTTTTCCTTTCCTGAGGGATTTTCAGGATAAAAATCATATGTTTGATTCAGGATATATACATTCCAAACATCGATATACATACATATGCGATTCCATTTTACCCAAACATAACTACCGCGGGATGTTCACTAGCTTATAATGTTAGTGGGATTCATTTCAATCATGTGTTAGTTGTTATGCTTAAGTTAAATTTTCTGCGTATTATGCTTGTCATTAAGCTTTACCGAGCAAGTCATTAAAACCGAGTTATTATCATTCTGTGTTTTTTTATCCAACTTATTACAGCAGCAATAAGCTATTCGCTGTCTCGGACCGGATTGATGACACTGGCGGGCCGGATTTGGCCCGTTGGCCGTAGTTTGGAGACCCCTGCACTAGATAAGAATAGATAATGCAATGGGTTCGGTTTCGTTCTCTGAATCACCTTCAATTGTCCTTGTGGTCAATAGTGCCTTTGTTACACGTCGGATAGTTCATATTGACGAATCAGATGTTGTGAGAACAGCTCTGTTGATACATCTATCCTCACGTTTGTCATACCTCTAAGGCCACCTCGAACATCTTGACACTGTTTTGCTATGGTTAAATAATTCTTATCAACGTCGTGGAATGGCGGCATTCCTTTGACACAAAAGTCGAGCGATCCTTTGATTTGATAACCTTGCTGTCTTTGACTTATTATTGACAAAAATAGAGCCAAGAATTAACATAAAAAAAAGGAAGAAAGAAGGAAGAGAAGATAAGAAAATTTAAAAAAACTATTCGGACATGTTTCATCTACTGTGTAACATTATTTTACACACAAAACTCAAGTTATAACCTAATTTTGATAAAGGCCATCTAGAGATATAAACACGCAAGTACCTTCTCATTAGGATTATTTTTAGTGTTATTCGTAGTTTTTATTTTTATATTACCCTTCATTCCTTAAATTTTCTGTGAGTAATCCAAAAGTTGATTTTAATAAATAAATTTATGATTTCAAGTTCTTAGGTATCTTATTTCAACATCTTCATTTACTGTGTTGTAAAACGTAGGTAGATATATAAATACATTAAAAAAAACCATTGCAATATACGCTATAAATTTAAAATTCGCTTATATAAGTCAGATTTTCAGGGGGAAAGGATAAATTTTTTTTTCGGAAAAGAAATGGGAGAATATAAATAAATTTGAGAATCACTGATTTAGTGATTTACTTGGGATTTTATTGCTAAAATGCCTTCTTATCCCAATGCCGCTCCTCTAAACATAACGTCATGAAACGACTATCTTGATAATATAAGACAAATTTTCAGGAGAGTGGGTTGAGTCAGTTTTTTTTCTGAAAAGGAGGTAGTAGGACAAATAAGTTTGAGAACCACTGTATTAATGATTTTTTTTTTTTTTTTTTTTTTTTTTTTTGCATTTTAACGATAAAGGCTTTCTTAGCAATCGCAATGCCGGTGCTCTAAACATAACGAAACTACATGAAACGACTGTTACCTTTCATTGACTGAGACAAATTCCACAGGGCGATTAGTAATTTATTCTGAGAAGGGGATGGGATTACAAATAAGATGAAAAATAACTGATTTTTTTTTCTCCATTTTGATGATAAATGCTTGCTTAGAAATCTCAATGCCGGTGCTCTAAACATAATGCCATGAAACGGCTTTTACCTTACATTGACCAAGACAAATTTCCAAGGGGTGCTTAGTAATTTATTCTAAAAAGGGGGTGGGAGGACAAATAAGTTTGAAAACCACTGAATTAATGATGTATTTGCATTTTAACGATAAATGCTTTCTTAACGTTCGCAATGCCGGTACTCTAAGAAAAACGCCATGAAACGACTGTCACCTACTCATTGACTAAGACCAATTTCCAGGGGGCGATTAGTAATTTATTCTGAAAAATGGGTGGGAGGACAAATAAATGTTAAGGAACCACTGAGTTAATGATCTTTTTGCATTTTAATGATAAATGCTTTCTTAGCAATAGCAATGCCCGTGTTCTAAACATAACGTCATGAAATGACTGTTACTTCTCATTTGGCTTGATTTGATTTGATTTGTAGCTCTACGGTCATCTTGTGCACACGAGGGCTAAACAGACCGGGACCTACAGTTTAAAGTGGATTCCGAACCACTCGCAAACATCCATGCCGCCGCTAGGATTCCAACCTTTGAGCCTGTGGGTACTTCTCATTGACTAAGAGAAATTTCCAGGGGGCTATTAGTAATTTATTCTGAAAAGATGGTTGGAGGACAAATAAGTTTGAGGACAACTGAATTAATGATTTTTATTTGCATTTTAATGATAAATGCTTTGTTAACGATTGCAATACCGGTACTCTAAATATAACGTCTTGAAACAACCGATTATATATCATAGATTTTCGGGACAGAGGGGAGTTGAGTAATTATTTTCTCAGAAATGGATGGGAGATCAAATAAATTTGAGAAGTACTGACTTAGTGATTTATTTGCATTTTAATGTTAAAATGCCTTCTTAACTGTCCGAATGCCGCTTCTTTAAACATAACGCCATGAAACGACTGTTACTGCTCATCCACCACAGAGAGCGGATAATACTTTTAGTAATATAGAATAATTTGCATTCTACTCAACAGGAGCTAGTGAAGATTTAACGCCATACATTAATACATTATTGTCTTTTATTACTTCCCCATATATTCCGTGTTCATAATTTCAAATAGTTAAAGCTTCAATGTTCTGTAGTTCTTCTAGGGTTATTGTTTTTTTTCAAGGAAAGGGGGAGGGGGGATCAATGACTTTTCAAGGTCATAGTGTCACCGGAACGCAGTTTCAGTGCGAGTTAAACGCGAAATGTTTTTCAATCTTATGAAACCGTTTTCGAAATGAAACAAGTTCAAACTAGTTTTTCCTGGCTCTTTTCTCATCAGTGAAAGTATTTAAATATAAATAAAAACATCAACATAAATTATGAAATCTTATTAGAAAACGCCTCTGTTTTACGCTTATGTCTGGAGTATTCTTTGTGAGTTGTAATTGAGTATTCTTTGCCCAAAACAGTGGAGTATTTTTTGTGAGTATTTCAAATTCTTCCAAGTAGTTGCATTACTCAGATAACAAAATTAAAAAAAAATATTTAATGCAAATCTACATCTTTGGAAATGTCGAAGAAAATATTTGCAATCGATTAAAATAAATAGAAGATTTTTATTTAAAGATAACAGAATTACAGGTATTCATTAACTCGTATAGAATCATAGGTATATCTGGTCCATTTATTATTCAGCTAAGGTACATATTGAAAGTCGAAAATGCTACTTTAAAAAGGTCAAAAATAAGTAATGATAATAATAGTTCATTAATAAAAATAATCACATTTTTTTAATGTAAGTACAATACAACTGATTACTGTAGTAAATTTAACGTTATCCAGGATATATCGCGAGGGTCTGCTACTCAATGCCTAAGAAAAAAGGGAGGGGATAATGCCTTCTGGGAAAATTTTCTCTGATAAATATCTTCATTAGTGAGTTGCGTTGGATAAAATTCGAAAACCTGCAATCAAGCAGTCGGTCTCTGGGTGCAAGACACTTTGTTATATTCTCTACCACTTCTACTCGCTCTTAAAACCTGTGAGTACAGCATATTCCTCTATTGGGAATCGAATTTTCGTCTATTCGAAATGAACATTGGGAGTGGAGTGTACTACTGTGCCCAAAAAGTAAAACTAATTTTCAATTTAAATTTCTCGTTCATGTGGAATTTCAATTTTTTTTCTTCTTCTTTTTTATGTTGTTGGCACTGTCCTTGACATCTGTGTGAAATTTCACGTCAAAATATTAATTAGTGTTTGAGTTACGCTTGCCTTTGTGCTAAAAGTGATTTCGGCGATTTTTGAAATGTCTGAATTAATTGAGCAAAGAACTTGCATTCAATTTTGTTTTGCGGAATGAATATTTGTGTGCGGAAAGGTATGCAAAGTTGTAGAAGGCATTCGGTGAGCAAACTATATCGGAAAGAAATGTTTACAAGTGGTATAAACAATTCAAAGAAGGCAGAGAACGCGTTGAAGACGAAGAGCGCTGTGGTCGACCATCAACGTCAACCGACGAAGCTCACATCCAAAAAATTAAAGATTTGGTGCTTGCAAACCGTCGATTTACAATTAGAGACCTTGCTGATGATGTTGACATTTCAAAAAGATAGCTCAATTCCATATTCACAGACGTTTTGGGCCTCAAACGCGTCAAATCTCGATTGGTACCGAAAACACTAAATTTTTTGGAAAAACATCGTCGCGTTGAAGTGTGTGAAACAATGCTTCCTGACTATCAGGACAAGTTTAAATGCATCATAACTGGAGATGAGACTTGGATTTATGCTGACGACCCGGACACAACCGATCAATCGAGCGAATTTCGTGACAAAGGTGAAGCAAGACCGAAAAAAGCACGCCAAAGTCGCTCAAAAATCAAGGTCATTTTGACTGTTTTCTTTGATTATCGTGGTGTGGTGTGGTGCATTATGAATTCCTTCCACCGGGCCAAACTGTCAACAGGGAATATTATTTGAGTGTTATGCGTCGTTTGCGTAAAGCTATTCGCAAAAAGAGGCCACATTTATGGAAAGACAACTCTTGGTTTTTGCATCAGGATAATGCGCCAGCTCACACTGCCTTGATTCTTCGTGACTTTTTTGCCAAAAATGAAACCCATATCGTTCCACAACCATCGTATTCTCCTGGTTTAGCACCGTGCGACGTCTGGCTATTCCCTAAACCCAAAAGACCACTCCGGGGACCACACCGCTTTGAGTCGATTGAGGGGATTCAACGTGAATCGCCACGCGCTTTGAAGGCTATCCCTGCCGATGACTTTTTAGCATTCATTGAGGATTGGAAAAAACGTTGGCATAAATGAATTGTGTCCGGAGGGAATTACTTTGAAGGCGATGAAATAAATCTGGAAGAATAAATAAAGAGTTTTTGAAAAAAAATAAAAATTGGTTTTACTTTTTGGGCACAGTAGTAAGGTTTTCATAAATTCTATTAATTAAAATACGTAAATGAACTAAAAATAATTTTATTTCACTCTGATTATTTAGGAAGTTAGGTAAAGGTTGTTGGCTTAAAATTTTGTTTTACGATTATAGTATAAAAAAAAAATCTATAATTTATAGATAATTCCTCTACAAACGGCAGTTATACATACTAATTTGAACTGAAAGATCAGTCACTTAGATAAGTTTAATGGATGGAAAACGTATCTTCAAGAATTAAAACTAATTTTATTTCACACTTATTATTTAGAAATAAATCTTAAAAGCCTATTTTATGATTATAATATAACAAAAATATATATATAGAATTTTTTTAAGAAAATTCCTCTACAAGTGACAGTTATGCATAATAATTTTGAAAGATTAGCCACTTAGATTAGTTTAACAGGTGAGAAAGCATATCTTCAGTAATTAAAAAAAATTTTATTTCACTCTGATTATTTAGAAATAAATCTTACAAAATTGTTTTACGATTACAATATTAAAATAAAATCTAGAATTTCTTAAAGAAAATTCCTTTACAAATGGCAGTTATGCATTATAATTTTGAAGGATCAACCACTTAGATTAGTTTAATGGGTGGCGAAAGATATCTTCAGTAATTAAAAATAATTTTATTTCATTCCGATTGCTTAGAAATAAATCTTACAAGGTTTTCTTACGATTCTAATATAAAAAAATAATCTAGAATTTTTTTAAAAAACTTCCTCTACCAGAAGCAGTTAATCATTATAATTTTGAAGGATCAACACTTAAATTAGTGTGTCAGGAAATATATCTTCGAAAATCACTACTTAATTGAAAGTTAAATTCTCAATGAAAATCACTAGCATTACCAAAAATTTCTAAATTAAATGCCAGAAATATAAAGGTCTTTATAAGAATAAAACTTGAATTCGCAATCGAAAAAAATTTTTCGTTAGCTCCATGTAATTCTTTTCGCACAATTTAATTCAATAATAACTATATAAAAAGCAGGTAATTTTCTTCAATTAGAAATAAATCTTACAAGTTTGTTTTACTATTATAATATAAAAAATAATCTAGAATTTTTTTAAAGAAAATTCCTCTACAAGAGGCAGTTATGCTTTATTTTTTAAAGATCAGTCCCTTAGATTAATTTAATGGGTGGAGAATCATATCTTTAAGAATTGAAAGTAATTTTATTTCACTATTTAGAAATAAATCTTACAAGAATGTTTTACGATTATATTATAAAAAAGTAATCCAGAATTTCTGAAAGAAAATTCCTCTACAAGTGTCAGTTATGAATTATAATTTTGAAAGATCAGTCACTTAGATTAGTTTAATGGGTGGAAAGCGTATCTTCAAGAATTAAAAATTATTTTATTTCACTCTGATTATTTAGAAATAAATCTTAAAAGGTTTTTTTATGAATATAAAAAAAAAAATCTAGAATTTTTTAAAGAAAATTCCACTACAAGTTGCAGTTATGCATTATAATTTTGAACGATCAACCACTTAGATTAGTGTATGAGGAAATATCACCACTTAATTGAACGTTAAACTCTCAATGAAAATCACAACTTAATTGAAAGTTAAACTCTCAATGAAAATCACTACTTAATTGAAAGTTAAACTCTCAGTGAAAATCACTACTTAATTAAAAGTTAAACTCTCAATGAAAATCACTACTTAATTGAAAGTTATACTCTCAATGAAAATCCCCACTTAATTGAAAGCTAAACTATCAATGAAAATCACTACTTAATTGAATGTTAAACTCTTAGTGAAAATCACTACTTAATTGAAAGTTAAACTCTCAATGAAAATCATTATTTAATTGAAAATTAATCTCTCAATAAAAATCACTACTTAATTGAAAGTTAAACTCTCAATGAAAATCACTACTTACTTGAAAGTTAAACTCTCAATGAAAATCACTACTTACTTGAAAGTTAAACTCTCAAAGCAAATCACCACTTAATTGAAAGTTAAACTCTCAATTAAAATCACAACTTAATTGAAAGTTAAACTCTCAATGAAAATCACCAGCATTACCAAAAATTTCTAAATTAAATGCCTAAATTATAAATGAGTTTATAAGGATAAAACATGAATTCGCAATCGAAAGAAAATTTTTTTCCATAGCTCCATGAAATTCTTTTCGTACAAATGAATTCAGTAATAGCTATATCAAAAGCAAGTAATTTTCTTCAGTTCTAAAAATATTTGTTTGAATTAAATTCGTCCTTGAAAGGAAACAGGTTGCACTGTTTAAAGAGACTCATTTTTGCTGTGAAAAACTAATTCAAATGAAGTCAACACAGCGGGTGTTTCCGTAATCATTTAATAGCTTGCGCACTTGGCTTCGGCATGCAGCTTTTCCAGCGCATTAAAATACCGGATTTTATTTCAAAACGTTTTTCTGTATTTAAAATAAAAATGAGAAAATGTCGAGAAAACTACTAAAAAAAGATAATGGTTTTGCAAGAATGTAATGATCTTTTGTAATGTTATTTCACATGTAAATCTCATCTACCAGAATAAAAGTATAAAAAAATATTATTATATAACTATTTTACGTAGAGATGAGTATCAAATTATCTATTTTACATTCAAACATTGATGTCATTGCACTTACGGCTAAATAGTCAATTAACAACTTTACAGTCGTTGCACTACCGAGTAAATAGTCATTTTTATGACTCATTAAACAAAACCACGTCATTTAATCAGTCATACTAGTAGTTAGATTATGGTAAGTTACAAAGTACGATTTTTGTAATCAAAAGAGGGATAAAAAAAATCTATAGATGATCTCAGATTTTTCAGTCATAAATAAAAATAAATAAATTGATGATAAATAAAAACAAATAAATTTATAATAAATAAAAACATGTTTTTATATAACTAAATTACGTAAGAAGATGATTGAACATTTTCTATTTTACATTCAAACATTGGTGTCATTGCACTTTCGATTAAATAGTCAATTAACGATCAATGCACTAACGAATAAACAGTCATTTTTTATGATTTATTAAACGAAACCACGTCATTTAATTAGTCACAGTTAGATTATGATAAGTTGAAAGTACAATTTTTGTAATCAAGAGATGGATAAAAAAATATATAGATTATCTCAGATTTTTCAATTATAAATACAAATAAATAAATTGTTAATAAATAAAAACACGTTATTGTATAATTAATTTACATAGAGATGATTGGAAATTTTTTTATTTTGCATTCAAACATTTGTGTCATTGCACTTACGACTAAATAAACAATTAACGACTGTACAGTCATTACACTAACGAATAAATAGCCATTTTTTATGACTCATTAAACGAAACCACGTCATTTAATTAATCATGATTAGATCATGTTAAGTTGAAACGTACAATTTTTGTAATCAAGAGAGGAATAAAAGAAATCTATAGATTATCTCAGATATTTCAACAGTAAATAAAAATTAATAAATTGATAATAAATAAAAATAAATTAATTGATAATAAATTAAAATTAATAAATTGATAATAAATAAATATAAATAAATTGATATTAAATAAATATAAATAAATTGATAATAAATAAAAACATGTTATTATATAATTAATTTATGTAGAGATGATAGGAAATATTCTATTTTACATTCAAACATTGGTGTCATTACACTTACGACCAAAGAGTCAATTAACGACGGTACAGTCATTGCACTAATGAATAATAGTCATTTTAATGACTCATTTAATGAAACCATGTCATTTAATTAGTCATATTAGATTATGATAAGTTAAAACGTACAATTTTTGTGGTCAAGAGAGGGAGAAAAAATTCAATAAATGACCTCAGATTTTTCAATAATAAATAAATTGAAAATAAATAAAAAATAAATGAATTGATAATAAATTAAAAACATGTTATTGTATAATTCATTTCAGTAGAGATGATTGGGAATTTTCTATTTTATATTCAAACAATGGTGTCATTGAACTTACGACTCAATAGTCAATTAACGACTGTACAGTCATTGCACTAACGAATAAATAGCCATTTTTTTATGACTCATTAAACGAAACCACGTCAATTAATTAATCATAATTAGATCATGTTAAGTTGAAATGTATAATCTCTATAATCAAGGGAGGGATAAAAAATCTATAATGATCTCAGATTTCTCAATAATAAATAAGCTGATAATAAATAAAATTAAATAAATAGATAATAAAAAAAAATTTAAGTTGGCTAGTCCGGACATCACAATTTTGTACGACGGAGGTTTGGTTTTGTCGCTCTGCGGTCATTTTTGTACACTTTAGGCTAATTAGACTGGGACCTACAGTTTAACGGGGATTTCGAACCAATCACAAACATCAATGCCACCACCAGGATTCGAACCTGAAGCCTGTGATACCAAAGGCCAGAGCGCTAACCAGACAGCCCAATCTTCCGAAGACTCTCCAATGTTTTAAGATGCCGTTTATAAAGAGTTTCATTTTAAAAGTTCAAATGTACAGCAATCCAGAAGAGAGATGTTGGAGGAGTTGAATGGGATGCATTTAAATGGAATAGCCTCACTTTCGGTATCATATCTCCTTTTTTCAGAATATAGAGCAACATATTTAGAAAATAGAAATAAAGCAAGGTAGCCTTATTAACATAGTGAAGATTGTTGGAAAAAGTGATGGAATGTCTTCTTTGACAATTATGTTAAAACATATTTCTGATAGTAATCGGAGTTAATTTTGAAATTTTTTTCTACTTTCCGTATTTTAAGTTTCTCGTTATAAGAGAATCCAATAATCTTTAGCAGAATTTTCCTTGTTTTCTCTAAACATTTTAGATTTTTTTTCGAAAGTAAATCAATCTTTTTTTGTTGATTTGGCATGTTCCGAAGCAACTTGGTTCGCTAGCTTCTATCTTGTTCAGTACAAAGACGATGAAGAAATAAATGCTTTGCGAGAAAAGAACGGTGAAGACTATTGGGAAGATTGCCCAAATACATTTTAAAAAGAAAGAAATTATGATGCAATAATGGTTTAACATAAAAAATGAAAATAATAATAATAATAATGATAATAATAAAAAAATAATAATACTAATAAAAATATAAATAAGAAAAAATTGTTTAAATAAAGAAAAACGCGAAATGAAAAATTGCTTAGTTAGGCGAAATGAATGCGAAAAAAAATCAATCTTTTTTCTACTGCAGTTAAATAAATACAGCCAATCATTATCAATTTTAATTATATAGTTCCATTTTCACCAGCCAAATAATTTTCATACCACACTCTGCAAATAGTCTTAGGCTGAAAAGCATTCTTTGGCGTTAGCCAGTGAACGATTTTTTTTGTTAACTTTAAAAAGCTTTTTTTTTTTTTTCAGTTTCTTTAGAAATATTTAAAGATTGTGCGATAGTTCTTTGGGAATGGTGAAATTAAATAATAAAGCTCAATTTCGACCCACGAACCTCTATGTTATTGACTCACCACGCTTCCACTACGCCATTCTGCCCTTGCTGTTTTCTGTGTAGTTAATATAGAAGTAAGGGCCTGCATGGCCTAGTGGCTTGCGGTCTGGCGCTCGGTACCACAGATATCGGGTTCGAGTCCCGGCAGTGCCATGGATGTTTGTAATGGTTCGGAATTCACTTTAAACCGTAGGTCCCGGTCTAATAGGATCGTAGAGCATTGCGGGGGCATTGTTACTCCGCGTCCGTGGCTTATCTTCAAGTGACACGCGCCACCTGGGTAATGCAAAGCGAGTAGCGTCTGTGCAGCGCTTGCCGTAAGACAACCAAGACAGCTGTCTAAGTGTTTGCCAGCTGCATTAGCAGAAAAAAGAAATATAGAAATAAAAAGGTATAAATAGTTAACATGGAAATAATTCAAACCAGCTTATATTTAGTAATTACTTACATTAGCTATTGTTTCTTCACATAAGTTAAGGAGATTTTATGTAAATTAACTCTTTTTTTTTAAATAATGTTTCTTTTTATTGGTTCAATTTATTAAAAAACATACTTACCAGACTCGTGGCTCAGTGGTTAGCAGTCAGCATTAGATCTGAGCATTTTGCCTCTACCTACGGGTGCTCCATCAGAACAGAAGCTGCACCCCTCCCCTTTCCCTCCTTCCATGAGACCACACGGGTTTTTGTACTTAGTCTAGATGTTGCTGTTTACCAAGTGGCATAGGAAATAACAGCAAAAACATATTTGGATTATTTAGCATATACTTTTTAAAAAATTCAAAAAAAGTTCATGGCGTCGACCGATGGAAACAGCGAAATAATCTAAAAGAGCATCGTTTCGATCCACCGACATCTCGTTTGTGAGCCCAACACGATTCCACTGTGCTGCTCTGCTGCAGCCGTGCCCCCTGTAGTTAATATAGTGTAGAAGTAAAACGGTAGAAATAATTATCGTGCAAGTAATTCAAGTCAGCTTATGTTTAATAGTTAATTACACTAGCTTTTTTTTTTTTTCGCTTAAATTACGTAGTTTTGTTAAGTTTTTTTTTTTTTTTTTTTTTTTTTTTCAAAAAATGTTTACTCTTATTCGAAATACATTCATAAATTCAACCGATGTAAACAGCAAATTTAGTTAGTCTAATTCCAATAAATAGGCCGATTCCGATAAATAAAAATTCATTGTAAAATAATTCTGAAGAATTTCTATTCCCTAAAGTTTTTTACATTTTGACAATTTAATTTCTCATTAATTTGTTTAAATTTTTTAGGAAAAGTGAATTATTTTTAACAGAAAAGTATTATGCATAAAGCTTATATAGCTCTAGCTCCTTATTATTTCTCTTAATTTTAAAAAATACCTAGAAAATTAACTTCTGTAACGTCTCGGCCTAAACTAGACTCATAACGGCTTCAAGAAGAGGGCCACTTTCAGGTTCATGGGAACAGTTTAATTTTTATTTACAAGCATCATATACATTTCTAATAATATATTAGATACACAGTATTTGTTTAGTCATTAGTATGGGAGAAATAATATTTACATACACAGGATTTACAAAAAATAAAAATTACAAATAATTTGATTCACAAGTGCAGTTCACTCCAAGGACGGAGATTTTCAAAATTCTCGACTCTACGACGAATCTAATGCACTGGTCTGCGACAGACCTTAATTATTCCACGGCGTCATACACGAAACCACAAGGGGCTCATTTTGTATACAGGCCTATTCAGTCACTTCAAAGAAAATAAATAATAATAAAAAAAAACTTCTGGTTGAGTCGCTGCAGAACTCTCTTCTTCACCAAAAATCTCCTTTTAAAGACAATCCGTCAAGAGGGAGATCAGCTTCCCTCACTTCTCAATGCAGTAGACATTTCTCAACTCGTAGTCTATCATCAATCACGAGGGAACAACTCATAGTATATCATATTCACTCTGTAGTTGTTTTGACCTGTAAAAGTCACACAGACATTCGCTAATTTCCTGAGTCTTATTATACATGATACCGAATATCCGCTATCAGATTTGAGTGACAGGTTGTTCTCATTAGTACAAAACACTAATTGCATGTAATATAACTATCTACAATGAAGCTCGTGTGCCGTCAAATTAGAGTGATGGGTTTATTATATATATTTTAAATAACATGCATTCCTCTGTCCTGGGAATGAAATGTCCAAACTCTACTCGTGAAAAAAAAAAAAAAAAAACCATACTACACTTCTATCACAGATATTAAAAATCGTTAGAATTGATGATAAAAAAAACGCAAATAAAAAGCGTTCTGATTAATTTTGATGCTGATTAATGCTGATTAAAATACGTGCTAATTAATTTTAAATACTCTGCGCCAATATTATTACAGTGAAATGAAATAAAAGTATGAATATACAGCTGCCAACACTCATTTAAAAGCTACCTATAGTTGAAAAAAAAACGATTAGTTTTTACTGTAGATGTTTTGATATAAAATACAAATAAATAAATTACAGACGTGATTTCCATCCTGTTTTCTTAAAAAAATTAATCAATTCATCTCATGATACAAATGAAATTTTACTAATGAGTTGTCATTAAAAATTCAATTCAAGAAACTGTTCGCATTATCAATTAGTTTTCCAACAATAAATTAGTCATTGATATTATCACAAATACTTTCTGTGTAGCATATAAAAAAAAAAAATAGCGCGTTTTTAAAAATAATTATAATTTTAAACCTAAAAATGAATATTAATTTCATTCAAATTTTGTAAATTTATTTCTAATTTAATGTTTTTTCAATTAAAATCATTGCCAATAATTTTAAAAATGAGATAAAATTTTTAATTTTTGAGAATTTACCAAACGAATCCTTTTCTAACATATGAAATTCACTAATTTTAATTAAAAATTAGATTTACTTTTATTTAAAAAAACATTTCAAAGTAAATAAATAATTATCTGAAAGTTAAAAAGTAATTTAATTAAATTAAACAATGTAAAACTCCAGTTATATGTAACATTTCTTTCATTCTAGATGCATAACAGAACAGTACACTGTATTTTTCAATATAGTAATTTTCTAAAGTTACGAGATAAGGAGGTGCAACATAAGCCAAGGTGCAACTTTGCATATACGTATAAATTTTGTTCAAATATGGCATGAACTAAAAACAACTAGTTTAGAAGAAAAATATTTAATAAAATTGTAGCTTTATATTGAGTCAACCCTTTAAATTTTTCCGTTTCTAAAATTGTCCACTTTCTAAAATATTCTATAATTATTTTGAAAACAATTCATTTTTCTAACAAAATCCTAAATTTTCCCTCCTCTAAAATATACTACGCTTATTTTGAAGTCAGGACATTGTTCTTAGAAAATTCTAAAATTTTGCACCCTCTAAATTATTCTACAATTATTTTGAAGAATAGCCATTTTTCCATAGGAAATTCTAAAATTTTACATCCTCTAAAGTATTCCACAATTATTTTGAAGACATGCCAATTTTTTTTACAAAACTATAAAATTTTCCCTCCACTAAAATATTTCACATTTTGAAGACAGGCTATCTTTCATACTAAATTCTAAAATTTTCCATCCTCTAAAGCAGGGGTCTCCAAACTACGGCCCGCGGGCCAAATCCGACCCGCCAGTGTCATCCATCCGGCCCGCGACAGCGAATAGCCTATTGTTGCTGTAATAAGTTGGATAAAAAATGATAATAACTCGGTTTTATTTACTTGCTAGGTAAAGCTTAATGGCAAGCATAATACGCAGAAAATTTAACTTAAGCATAACAATTAACAAATAATTGAAATGGATCCCACTAACGTTATAAACTAGTGAACATTCCGCGGTTACCCTCGGTATTAAACCTACCTATTTCCGCTTTTAACCACTAGATATCGTCAAGTGTCACGGTAGTATCGATACACACAATAGTAATTGAACCAGCGAATTTAGCAAGCGTATGCTCGCTCAGAGCGCGTACTCGGCGACTAGTCTAGAAATTATAGATAATGGCAGAAAAATTAAAATGGTTTTGGCCCTTGCTACTTACTGGAGTAAACAGTATGGCCCTAAGGCTGGAAAGTTTGGAGACCCCTGCTCTAAAGTATTCCACAATTATTTCGAAAACAAAGCATTTCATACACAATATTCTAAAATAGTACTTTTTCCAAAGTATTCCATAATTATTTTGAAGAACAGCCCTTTTCTATATGAAATTCTAATATTTTACATGCTCTAATGTATTCCCCAATTATTTTGAAGACAAGACATTTCCTATATAATATTCTAAAATTTTACATCCACTAAAGTATTCCACGATAATTTTGAAGACAGGCAATTTTCCATACAAAATTCTAAAATCGTCCACCCTCTAAAATATTCTTCAATTAATTGAAGACTGGTTATTTTCCTTACAAAATTCTGAAATTCTCAACTTTTATTTTCAAGAAAATTTGGCATTTGGAAAAGAAAAAAAAAATGCTTCAAAATAAATGAAAAAAAAAAAAAAAAAAGATAACAATGATTACGTTATAGATTTTCTGCAATCATAACACTATAGAAGGGATGAAGTATGTTGTTGTTGTTGTTGTTGTTGTTTCTTATCCCACTTGGCTGGCCAAGCCCACGAGCCCATATGGACTCATGATTGAAGGGGAAGGAAGCAGATTCTGTTGTGATGGAGCACCCGTAGGTAGAAGCCTGACTTTGGCTCCGTGACGCTCTTACAGTCATAGAAGACCGGGACCTACGGCTTAAAGTGGATTCCGAACCACTACAAACATCCATGGCACCGCCGGGATTCGAACCCGAAACCTGTGGCACCGAGCGCTAGACACTCGGCCATTCAGGTCCCAAATTTGCCAACGGCACGCAGTGTTCCCAGGTGGTCACCCACCCAAGTACTGACCGCGCCCAATGATGCTTAACTTCGGTGATCTAACGAGAACCGGTATATTCAGCATGGTACGGCCGTTGTATATAAGCCTAATGTAAAAATCAAATCGGGAGATGTGGTTTGATTAGTCGCTCTACAGTCATTTTGTGCACACTTTAGGCTAATTAGATCAGGACCTACAGTTTAACGTGGATTCCGAACCACTCACAAACATCCATGCCACCGCCATGATTCCAACCTGAAGCCTGTGGTACCAAGGGCCAGAGCGTCTAATCGGGAGGAGATTAATATAAAAACTGATTGATAAAAAAAATTGAATTAAATAGATTAGGGGCTGAGAATTAGGAAAACATTAACTCTAACTATGAATTAAATCATGAACCGCGTAACTCTGAATTCGCATTAAATCGAGGAATTACTGCATTTATTCAATGATTTTAGCACTAATGAAGAAATTACGATGCAGTTTGAAACTGACTTACCTTTTTTTGAACGAAATGTTATGAATCTTTTAATTATTTGATTTGAAATCACACATAACCTGGGCTCTACATTTTGGAAGTCTTTGCCATTACTTTAAATGTAGTTACATTAATTTCTCTTACGATGTTTGCTCTCACGGCATCTGCAATTTATGGTTTGTTGAGGGTAATCTTTATTTTCCGATGATCGGTTCATGTCAGATTAAAATACTGTCGAAATGCACTCGGTGAAATCATCATGTGATGGGCAGTCACTGTTGTCATGTGACTGTGAATCAGTTAGACGAGATTTGGTTTGATTTGTTATTCCATGGTCCTTTTGTGCACATTTAGGGCTAATTAGAACGGAATCTAGAGTTTAACGTGAATTCCGAACCACTCACAAACATCCATGTCAACACCAGGATTCCAACCTGAAGCCTGTGGTACCAAAGGTCAGCGAGCTAGCCAATTAGCCATCAGGCCGCTCACTTAGACGAAGAAAAATATACTTCAGGCAAGATGGAGTTATATCTCAGTCATATCTCAGCATGGACAAAAATTAAATGATTCATGATTTGAAATAGATTCTTCATGATTTGAAATAGATTTTAGTCACAATGCTCTCTCTATCTAACGCCACCTGATTATTTCATAAATCTATGGAAACATCTAAAAAAAAAAAAAAAAAAAAAAAAAGTAAATATGCGGGATTATTAGAAATATTAATGTATTTTCTTTTAAAATAATTTTGAATTTAAATTCAAAATTATTTTAAACCATGAAGTTTCAATATCTTTCTGTTCTACTAAAGGAATTTTAATCGGTGAAGTTCAGTAATATAAATTGGACGATTATAAATTGGAATTAATATACAACGAAATAAATATTAATAACTTTACTGATTTCATTTTTTAATGATTATTTAATTGAAAAATGTCTATAAATGTTTCATACTTTCAGGTTTAAGGAATTAAAATAATATTATGTTCAATTTAATTGAATGCCATGCTTGTAACTTGTAAATACAAGTTAATTTTGTTGTTTCTTATCCTACTGGGTCTATAGCAACATCTAGACCGGTATGCTCGCAGGGAAAGTGGGGCAGCTTCTGTTGTGATGGAGCACCTTAAGTAGAAGTTCGACTTAGAAAGAAGACAGGGTCTTTGAGTGGACTTTTAGGGGAAACTACCTTGCATTTGAGTATCTATGGGAGAAAATCCGGAAAACTGCCACCAGGTAGTCCGATTTACGAGGCAAGATGCTGAACATCACAAACGCCATCGAGTCTCTTGGTTTTTTGAAACAGTGTCTAGTCGCCAGCGAACTTAACCTCAGCTGTAAAGCTCACCAGCCATTGGGCTAAAGTGGCATTAACTAATCTGCAATAAATTACTAAGTATTGAATGAAATATTACTCTATTTTAATTTAATTTTATTATTTCATTTGCTTCTTTTATTTATTTATTTTATTTGTTTATTTATTTTATTTATTTATTTATTTATTTTTTATTTTATTATTTTATTTGTTTATTAATTTACTATTAATTTTGTTAAACTAGGAACAAAATATGTTCCATGTTTTCCATTTTCATTAAAATATGGAAGTTTAAAAAAAATACTTAGTATAATATGACTTTTAAAAGTGAGGTGAGCCGTGCAATACGTACGGAATAGATTTATTCCTGCTAATTGGCGATCATAAATCTCAAATGTCAAGTTTAATAATTCTATCGTGCTGCCATCTATTAACAGTCACATAAATGATCGTGAGTTATCTTAAAAATAATACTGACGGCTAGAATCGTGGCTCATGATACAGCGTAGCAAAATCCAAATTTGAATCCAAGTTGTGCGTTAAAATCATTGCTTTTATAAATAAAGAGACTTGATGACGATTGTGACAACATATGTTAGTGTCTTGAGGGATTCTGTCATACGTGGCACTAATTTAGTTTTAGCAATTTCTTTCTTACAGGGGGATGGGGATATGATTCAAATTGTAACCATATAGCCTTTACAAGTAAAAGTGTATTTTTTTTCTGGGAAACCAATTTACCATTCGAAACACACGAGACGAGAATATGGGATAACCATAAGGGGGGATTTATCATTGGACCATTTCAATTCTGTCCAGTTAATAGCAAGCTACCCTTTCATTTTTTTCATAATTGCTCCCAGCTTCTTATACTACTGTCAGATTACTTGTATATATACATATTCTCTGGTGAATGAAACTTAAGTAAAGAAGTGATTTTTTTAGTGAACAGCCATGAAATTATAGGTGGAAAAAAAGGCGCGCTACTAAACGCATTTTACACAAATTCAAGTAAGTTGGCACGTGCAATATGAAAAAAAAAAACTTGGGGGCTTTGCACATATCAGACTCCTGGGCAAATTTGAGGAGGAGCATAGTGTACAAGCGTAGCCCAAGAATCGTCAAAGGTGTCATTTCCAAGCTTGGGAAGTCTTCAAAACCAGAAGTACAGATATAAGAAAGGCTGGTGGAGGTCGACCAAGAAAAACAACGCCAGTAAGAGTCAGCGAGCAATATTGCTCTGAAAATACGTATTATAAAGAGAGCGATCTGATGGCCCACTGGCTAACTCTCTGACCGGTACTTCAGGTTCGAATCCTCGCTGTGGCATGGATGTTTATTAGTGGTTCGGAATCCACGTTAAACTGTAGGTCCCTATCTAATTAGCCTAAAATGTACTAAAAATGACCGTAGAGCGACAAACTAAACCTCCTTCATACGAAATTCCGATGTGTAGCAGGTCCTTCTAGATGCACCGTTGATAATGCTGATTCTGTTACATCGGTGTTCTAGTGGTGAAGGACACTAAATCAAAAAGTATGGCATTAGTGAACGACATTACTATTTATTTCATAGTTAAAGACTTAAAATGATTAAGTACAAACTATTTCAGGAAAAATTTATTTCCAAGATGATTACTTACGTTTCAATTCCTTATAATAAAGAATTAGTACAAGTATTACTAATTCGTGCAAGTATCATTTGTTATTTTATTCTATTACTATTTTTGTTATTTTTTTCATCTGTTTTATGTAATTGACTCCGCAATAAAATAAAAATAAAAATTCTCACGTAGTTAATAATCAGCTATCAAGCAATTTATCTTATGCATCAAACAATTTCAAAGTTAACTTTTAAAACTTTTTTAACTTTTGTGCACAAAATGATCGTAGAGCGACACACCAAATCAAACTGTAAAGGAATAAGAATCACGCTTTACTCTGGTCAGACGCCTTCGTAAAGGTGGCCTTCTCACTCGTCTTCCTGAACGCTGTACCACATTGACAACTTCCGATCAGGGCCTAAATTAGACTGATGAAAGGATCATAATTACAGGACATTTCATCAGTGATGTCACATCCTATTTACAGACGACAGTGGTTCGTCATATCGAACTCGTGTTGCTGAGGAACTTCTAGAAAGGGAAGTTAGTACTAGAACGGATTGGCTAGCGTACTCTTCTGATTTAAATCCAACAGAATTTGTTTCAAATACTTTGTTGAAACGCCTTTCGGCACGATTGCACGATTATGGAGAAAACACAACAATTTAAGCAGATCTCTCATTGGGGAATGGGCGCTCTTTCTTCAACAACTGCTGGATTATCTGGTGCTGAGTATGAAGAGATAGTACCCAGAAATTATTCCACTTGAAAGAGATCATATCTCTTATTAAGGGACACTATTTATGGTTTTCCCTCTCGGGCAGACAAGCATTTGTCCAAAAGTTATTTTGCCAATAAAACCTTTTTTGTTTGATTCCATCTTACACTGCTAAAAAATATTAAAGGATATTGTAAGTTTTCTTCTAAAATACGATGTAATCATAATTTTTATTATCAAAATGAAAAAAATAGAGTTAAAAATGCCAATTTTCAAACTTTGGAAAATATGGAAATATGCAAACTTTATGTAAACGATGCATTAAATTAAGTGTGAACGAGGACGATTGAAATTGACTTATATGCGTGCATAATGAAAAAGGTGGAAATAAATGATTGCAATTTTTGGGGGGTGTTCTGTATCAGTGGGGACGACGTCTGAACGAAACCATTATTGGTAGTTTGGGAATTAGGATAAAAATTATTATGTTATTAAAATTAATTTATTATTATCGAAGCTATCATTATTATTGGTAGCTTCGAAACAGAACGATGGAAATGTCAAAAATGTGATTTTCAGGGTCTGCAATCGTTTTTTGAAGACTGGACATACACAACGAAAGCCAGGACAAGATCATAGACGAGAAACAGCGCCAAATGAGGTTTGATATTTAAGGCTGACTGCCAGAAGAAACCGAACGTTACTCTTCTCCAACAGCATCTTCACTCGTTTGAGGTGGAATCTCAATTAATGGTCGCACCAATCTCCATATCATTTGAAATGGATTCCATATAATACCATAGAAATAAGATGCTTACCCCTTTTGTAGTCTCTTACGCTGGAGCAATCGGAGAAAATTTCATTTTAATGGACAATAATTGCAGGCCACATCGTACTGGGTTGGCGAGCGATTTCTTTTACGAAGAAGAACTCATATGAATTGTCTGGCTAGAATGTTCTTCGACCATGAACCCAATAGAAACTTATTTGGATCATGCTATGCATGCAAGTTACAAAAAATAAATTAGATTTAGAACCAGGTCTTCGAATTGTATCAACCCAGGGCGATAAACCTTATTTTTTCGATATTACTAAACAAATGCAATGGCATTGCGCACTTTAAATTCTAATTAAAAATTCAAATTTGTAACTTTATTTAACTGCATCTATATAGTTTAAAATAAATAAATAAGAATTTGATTCTTGGCACACATAATATATATACACCGTGTTGCATTATATTATTTAGGGTACAACTTTTAATTCCGTTCCACTTAGGGGTATGCGATCAAAAATATTTAGAGATACCTCCCTACAATATACCGAATTATTAAAATTAAACAGCGATTTGTGATACAACTGTACATGATAGAATTTTTTAACTATTTTTTCCGTAATAAGCGTCTAAAGAAACTGTAAGAAAGACTTATTTTGGTGGTTTCATTAATAACCATTCCATCGTTGTAGTAATTTTTTATCGTTGACCTTATTGTTATCAGAATAGAAAAGCAAATTAATTAAACGTTAAAAATATGCCTTATCCAAGTAAAAGTAGAGCAGAAACTAAAATGGGGAACAATTTCAAAATTGTATTTGTGTTATTTCTAGTGTAGATAAAAATGCACTGTTCTTAGAACTGATTTTATTTGAGTTTTTTTTTTTTTATTTATTTATTTAAAAATAAAAGCAGAAATTAATATTAACAAATTTTTACGAACTTGCCTAAAATTTATTCTTCAAGTACAGTTTTCTGAGATAATATTTAAAAAAATTTCATAGTATGAATATTTTTTTGAATTATAGATTGTTACTTAAATAACAGTATTAAAAATGTGCCAATAACCTTCGATTTGTTTCAAAACTTTTTTGTCAATAATATTAATTTAAAATTATAATTGCATTCTCTAGCATTATAATGTATTAGCATTGTAGAAAGCATGTAAGAGTCTTGTAGAAAGCATGTAAGAATCTTGTAGAAAGCATGTAAGAATCTTATAGAAAGCATGTAATAGTATTGTGGAAAGCATGTAATAGTATTGCAGAAAAAAATCTTTATTTCTGTCGTTTTTAGAATTTTTCCGAAAATTTTCTCTTATGCATTTCATATATTTATATTGAATATCTCTTAAAATCTAACGTGAAAAATTGTTTCCGAACTCTTTAGGATCACATACTTTCAAAACAATATCACTATTCCATTTCGTCTCCAAATCGCATCATCTTAATTTCCATTTCATCTTCTAAGGTAATTCAAATGAAACTATGCCCTTGTTTATCCACTGATAGCATGTGTGACTCACTGCTTTTGCCACATTAACAGAATCACTTAAAACTTACTTTTAATTGCGTTACTCCTAGAATATACGATCAAAAATATTTAGAGATATCTCTGCATAATATACCGAATTCTAAAAATTAAACAGCGATTTGTGATACAACTGTACTTGATAGAATTTTTTTTTTTTTTTTTTATTTTTTTCCGTAATAAGCATTTAAAAAAAACTGTTAGAAACAACGCTTATTTTAAACAACACTAATTACTTAAATAACAGTATTAGAAATGTGTCAGTAACCTTCGATTTGTTTCGAAACTTTTTCTCAATAATATTGACTTCAAAATTCTACTGCATTCTGTAAATAAAAATAGGTAATAGCATTGTAGAAAGAATCTTTATTTACGTAGTTTTTAGAATTTTTCCGAAAATTTCTTGTGCAGTTCATATGTTTATTATTAAATATTTCTTAAAATCTAATGAAAATTTCTGATGCAATTTTTCAAATATTTTTATTAAATATTTCTTAAAATCTAAAGTGAAAAATTGTTTCCGAACTTTTTAGGTTCACACACTTTCAAAGCATTATCACGATTCCATTTGGTCTTCAAATAGCATCTTCTTAATTACCATTTCATCTCCTAAGGTAATTTAAAATGACACCATGTCCTTGTTCATCTTCTGATGGCATGTGTAGCTAACTGCTTTTGCTACATTAACAGAATCACTTAAAATCCTAAGTGTTTTCAAAGCAACTAATGTCATAAATTTCGACTTATCTGGCTTAGTCGGAAGTTGGTAAACCTTGAAAAAGACTGATATGTTTTCTTAAAATTGGGTCTAAAATCACGATATCCATTACAACGCATTCTTCTACTGATAGATACCTCTGAATTTGCACTATAAAGTTTTCAACAAGGTCTTTCCAAGGTTGGAAAAGAAGAATCTGGAAAAATATATAATTAGCACTAAAGTTTTGGATTAAGACATAAATAAGAACATGATAACGTTATATAGCAAGGTCATAGCGGTTCCTATTTTGGACAAATAGTTTAGATCAGTAGAATATAAAGTTTTACCTACTTTTATGACTGAGGTAATACATTAACACGAGTAAAAAACCCAAGGAGAAATACCTCAAAATATAAAGAGGCCGCTATTTTTAATGGATGTATATTTCATGCAAAGTCGTGGTTTCCTCATTGCACATTATATGCCCATGTTAGTAATGAAAACATTGACTACTATTAGGGAAGATAATATTGGGATAAATTTAGATCAATTAAAGATCTAGAAAGCCATTGTAAAGTAAAAGAAAAATCTGTGTTTCTCACAGCAAATAAAATTTAAGGTCTAGAATTTCAAAAAATTCAAATTCTTCCCCAAATCAAAAATTATAAGAAAATTATTCTTTTTATTAATGACTCAGATTGCGCAAGAACTTTTAAGCTCCAACAGGATCTAAAGAACTATATGACTAGCTATTGTACGCTATAAAAAAATTAGTTAAATCATCATTGTATAGCTTTAATTGTTGATGACAAAATCATCCTCTTTATTAATGATTCTAATTTTGTAAGAACTTTTAGGTTCTAACAGGAGCTGAAGAACTGTATGACTTACTATTGTGAGCTATATAAAAACTAACTAAAATCATCATTATATAGGTTTAATTGTTGATTACAAAATTATTCTTTATATTAATGATTCTGATTTTGCAAGAACCTTTAAGTTCTAATTGGAACTGATTGGTTTGGTTTGTCGCTCTACAGTCATTTTGTGCACACTTTGTTGTGAGCTATATCAAAATTAGTTAAATCATCATTGTATAGGTTTAATTGTTGATTACATATCAGAGAAAAATACATCAAATAGTCCAAACAATCAGCTCCAGAGATTTCTCGGATTATCTGGAACAAGACCCACCGACAAAATAAATAAATTAATACGAACTGATAATTAGTTCCAGAGAAAGAAATGTCTCCTTGTTTTTCAGTTAATAATATGAGATTAATAAATTGAAATGCCTTTTTAAAAATAAATATGCATTAAAAATGCATTCTTTATTATCAACAAATTGTAATATCGTTCGTTTTACATTTTCTTCTCTGGTTTTTTTCATCTTCATAGCAGCTCCATATTTACCATTCAAGTGCTTCTGGTTTTAGTATCTTTTTTTGATAAATAAAAAGTCGTAGCCATATTTTACGATTTGTATCGATGTTTTATAAATTAGTTTTATTACTGATGATTCGCCCATTTCTTTTTCCCGGCCTATTTTAAAAGATGGGCCTTCTCCATGAAGCTTTATTACATCAAACTTTTGTTCTAAAATTCGCCATTTATTTGTTTTGGTGACTGATTCCTTTTCACGTTTCCCTTTTTTGCACTCATTTTTTACCACATATCAATTTACAACATTTAATTACACTTATCAATTTACCACATTTAATTACCACTTATCAATTTACCACATTTAATTACCACTTATCAATTTACCACATTTAATTACCACTTATCAATTTACCACATTTAATTACCACTTATCAATTTACCACATTTAATTACCACTTATCAATTTACCACATTTAATTACCACATATCAATTTACCACATTTAATTACCACTTATCAATTTACCACATTTAATTACCACTTATCAATTTACCACATTTAATTACCACTTATTTTACCACATTTAATTACCACTTATCAATTTACCACATTTAATTACCACTTATCAATTTACCACATTTAATTACCACTTATCAATTTACCACATTTAATTACCACTTATCAATTTACCACATTTAATTACCACTTATCAATTTACCACATTTACCACTTTCAATTTACCACATTTAATTACCACCTATTTTACCACATTTAATTACCACCTATCAATTTACCACATTTAATTACCACCTATCAATTTACCACATTTAATTACCACCTATCAATTTACCACATTTAATTACCACCTATCAATTTACCACATTTAATTACCACCTATCAATTTACCACATTTAATTACCACCTATCAATTTACCAATTTAATTACCACCTATCAATTTACCATTTAATTACCACCTATCAATTTACAACATTTAATTACCACCTATCAATTTACAACATTTAATTACCACCTATCAATTTACCACATTTAATTACCACTTATCAATTTACCAATTTAATTACGCTTATCAATTTCACTGTTTATTTACACGTCGAAAACTAATATATCACAGAAATTAATTCAACAAGTTTAGCATACATCCACTGCTTACTCTTGCATATATACTTCATAGCTTACACGTTTGTTTGTTTTTTTATTTCCATTAGCAGATTATGAACAGTTACAGCAAAAAAAGAACAAAAACACACAAAAAAAAACATACAACATCAAAATAATACAACAAAACATGCTAAGACAGAGTTCATTAATCTAATAATAATGCCAAGTTGCAGATCTTTTAGCCACTAAAAAGTGTTACCATGTGCACCACGGGGAGGTAGATCTTCTGCGCACCCATAGTAACTAGCTTACACGTTAAGATGTTGAAAATGGGACTACTACAGATGGAGTAGTCCCATTTCTTCTACTACAGATGAGTCCCATTCTGTTCTGCTACAGATTTCATTCTCGCAAAGTCTATGTTATATATACACTTAAGGGAACTCCCGAAAAATGAAACTAGAAAATTCAATGTATTAGGTATTGCTGTAATTAGCACAACAGGAGGATGATTTTGTTTGTGAAATAGGATTAGCTTCAACAGTCATTATGAGGCACTGATTATACAGTAGAACCTCTGTAAGTCGAACTTCAAGGGAGACGCCAAATAATTCGAGTTATAGAGTTTTCGACTTATGGAAGATTTCGACTCACGCGGATTTTGTAAGGAAATATTCGACTAGTAGAGTTCTAGATTCTTTCTAACTTATTTTGAGTTAGAGAGGTAAATAATAATTCCGAAACAACAATAGTATTCGTATACTATATTATTCGTAATTCGTATTCGTATTCTTATATTATTCGTAAAATAGATGTGTATTGCTGTAAAACCAAACTACTTCTGATTCTTTGCAATTGACAACAAAAGATTTGATTCGCTAGAGTTCAAATGAAAGCAATAGGAATAATAAGAATTATAATAAGAATATTTCAAAGAATTGGTTATTCTATTTACCTATTTACAGTATACTCATACATGGTTTTCTAAGAAACAATGACGTGCACTGTCGGCAAATCCTTAAAGTCGTTAACTTATTTTTCTTCGAGCTATAGAGGTAATTAGTTTCAAATGATCGAGTTGTAAAGGTTGTAAAATCAAACATTGCTAATGTTCGAGATACGGAGGTCCAAAAAAAATTTTTTTTTTCGAGTAGCGGAGGGAAAATATTTTCCAAAAGGGCTTGTGGGGATTGACTAATTAATTCGACATATAGAGGGTAGAAATTTCGAGCAATAGAGGTTTTGGGGCTTGAAGGGAAGGGAACAAATTTTTTTTTTCGAGTTTTGGAGGTTTTCGACTTATCGAGGTTCGACTTAAAGAGGTTCTACTGTATCAACTAATGATGGAAGGGATTTTCTACCAACTCACAACCGATAATATAGGAATCGAGTCTATGTCCTGTTACACGCAATCTGCAACGTTGATATTGGGCTGTGTGTTGGGAATACGTGGAATATTTTTATTGTTGTTTTTGTAGTACATCGGTGGGCCTCGTGTTCTACTCATGTATGCTACGAACATCCCACCGATGGAAGACGACGGAAGGGCTTTTAAGGATACCTCCCCGTCAATTGCGTGCCGAATGAGAGAAAATCCTGAAAACTCCCACCAGGCAGTCTGACTATCGATGCAAGATCCTTATATACATTGTCAAAATCTAATCGGGGCCAGAATGGCCGAGTGTCTAGCGCTCTGGCGTTCGGTGCCACAGGTTTCGGGTTCGAGTCCCGGCGGTGCCATGGTTATTTGTAGTGGTTCGGAATCTACTTTAAGCCGTAACTACCTTATGACTGTAGAGCGTCACGGAGCCAAAGTCAGACTTCTACCTACGGATGCTCCATCACAACAGAAGTTGCTTCCTTCCCCTTCACTCATGAGTACACATGGACTCGTAGACTTGGCCTAGATGTCTGCCAAGTGGGATAAGAATCTACAACAACAAAATCTAATCGTGTCTCCTTATTTCTGAAAGCATTGACTGCAACAGACGCTACCAGCATATTCAAACATAAGTCCTATACACTAGTTGCATTCGTTGCCGGGCGTACGTTCGAGCATTCTAAATGAATTAATAGGTAAAAATGGTTTAGTCTATCTGACTTTTAACAGCAACAGATAATTTTATTTGTATGTTATAAAAATCATCTCATTTCATGATACAAATTATTTCCTATGGAAAAACAGAATCTTGTGCTACTTGTAAAATCCTGATCACTAAAATTGCTGTTTTAAAAAGTGATTTATTACTAACAGAAAAAATTAGTTACAAAAATACTTGAAAATTATTAGTTGTTTAAATATATATTTTTGAATACTATGAAATCGCCGTAATTATCCTTTAAAACAAGTAATATAAAAAAAAAAAATTTTAAAGTCAATTCCTACTTTTTTTTCACTCTATTGCAGAAAGTCCTTCATAAATAATTTTCATTCATTTTCTAAAGTTTATTTGGCGCCATCTATTGGTAGATATATGCAACTTAAGTTTAAAAAAAAAACTAATTAATTAATTAAATTTAATTACTGAACTAATATTTGAAAAAAAAAACTGTATTAACATCCAGTGTCATCCACTACAAGTTCAAAAAATGTGTTTGAACTTAAGTGGATGAATAAAAAGTATTTTATGAACTATGAAAAGTATTTTAAAAGTATTTTATTATATATATAGGAAGGGTGTGAACTAATAGAAGGAATTGAAATAAACAAAGTGAAACTAATTATTATCTGTTTAAAAATAATATAAAGCCTTCATATAAAAGGTAAAAAACAGAAAAAATATTTATATAACAATAAAAACATACTATACATGACTGCCTTTATGTTCCAAAGAATTTTTTTTAGTAATCATAAAAAAAATTTTTTCCAAATCTTGTAAAATATAGCAAAAACATTTATATAACAATGGTGTGTACTCTGCCACATACTACTGTGTCCAAAAAGTAAGATCAATTATCAATTTAAAATTCCCGGGGATTATGGAATTTCAATTTTTTTTTTTCTTTTTTAGATTGTTGGCACTGTCCTTGACATCTGTGTGAAATTTGACGTCAAAATATTCATTAGTGTTTGAATTACGCTTGCTTTGTGAGACGTTAAAACTGATTCCGGCGATTTTTGAAATGTCTGAATTAATTGAGTAAAGAACTTGCATTCAATTTTGTTTGCGGAAACGTATAAAATGTAGCAGAAGGCACTCAGTGAGCATTCCCATAATGGAAAGAAATGCTTAGAAGTGGTATAAACAGTTCAAAGAAGGTAGAGAACGCGTTGAAGACGAAGAGCCCTCTGGTCGACCATCAACCTCAACAGACGAAGCTTAAGACCAAAAAAGTAAAGATTTCGTGCTTGCAAACCGTCTGTTTACAATTAGAGACCTTGCTGATGATATTGGAATTTTAAAATGATCGGTTAATTCTATTTTGGGTCTCAAACGCGTCAAATCTCGATTGGTACCGAAAACACTGAATGCACCAGCTCACACTGCATCGATTCTTCGTCACTTTTTAGCCAAAAATGAAACCCATATCGTTCCACAACCACCGTATTCACACCGTGCGATTTCTGACTATTCCCTAAACTCAAAAGACCACTCCGGGGACACCGTTTTGAGTCGAATGAAGAGATTTAACGTGAATCGTCACGCACTTTGAAGGCAGCCCTGTCGATGACTTTTTAGCATGCACTAAGGATTGGTAAAAAAGTTGGCATAACTGCATTGTGTCCGGAGGGGATTACTTTGAAGGTGATGTAATAAATTTGGAAGAATAAATAAAGAGTGTTTGAAAATAAAAAAATTGGCCTTACTTTTTGGGCACAGCAGTATTCTCAAAATTTGCAATATTATAGATTCTATTTCCTATCTTGGCCCCTATCCAACCTCCTGGAAAACTGCCCGTATTATTCGTTTTAAAATCGCATGCGCAGTAGTGCAATATTTCCGATATGAATGAGCAATAATGTAATGTTTCCGATGAGCATGCGCGCTAGAGTGAAAAAAAATATGGGAGATTAAAAAAAACGGTATGCACATCTCTCTCATGACGAGAAAGATTTGAAGGGTTACCATGTGAAATGTTTATGGGAATCAATGTCTTCTTTTTTTACACATCACTTCCTTGAACAGGAAGTGTTCTATTAACTGTTGCAACGTGCTAAAATTTTTCGCAGTCCGATAAGATTTTAAGCAGTTGAAATTATATAAAAATCAGTTTTTTTAAAAAAGTGGTAATTAGAAGCACCGAGATTGTCCTTCCTTGTTTCTTACTTACTTACATGTTTGTAGAATATCTTACTCTCTGGACATGGGTGCGCAGAAGATCTACCTCCCCGTGGTGCACCTGGTAACACTTTTTAGTGGCTAAAAGATCTGCAACTTGGCATTATTGTTAGATTAATGAACTCTGTTTCAGCATGTTTTGTTGTGTTATTTTGTTGTTGTTGTATGTTGTATGTTTTTTTTTTTTTTCGTTGTTCTTTTTTTGCTGTAACTTCATAATCTGCCATTGGAAATAAAAAAAAATTAAAAATTAAAAAAAAATTTGGGGCACAGTAGTACATGGCCACTTGCCCTTTATCTGAGTAAACGAATGATGGAGTATTTTTAAACAATGACCCAATAAAAAAAAAAAAAATGCCTGTTTCAATTTTTAATCGCGATGAAATTATTTTTTCACATCTTGTAAAATGAAACAAAAATATTTATATAGTAGTTACGTTTACTCTGCTACATAACTGTCTGTTTTAATTTTTAATCATTATGAAATTGTTTTCTACATCCTATAAAATAAATCACTTATATAATGCTGATGTTGTTCTCTGTCACATACATGGCCGCTTGCCATATACTTGTGTAAATAAATTATCGAATATTTTTTTTAAAAATCCAAATTCTTCCCCAAATCAAAAATTATAAGAAAATTATTTTTTTATTAATGACTCAGATTGCGCAAGAACTTTTAAGCTCCCACAGGATCTAAAGAACTGTATGACTAGCTATTGTAAGCTATAAAAAATTAGTTAAATCAGCATTGCATAGCTTTAATTGTTGATTACAAAATCATTCTTTTGATTAATGTTTCACAATTTGTAAGAACCTTTAGGTTCTAACAGGACCTGAAGAACTAACTGTATGACCGATTTTTGTGAGCTATATAAAAATTAGCTGAAGTCATCATTATATAGGTTTAATTGTTGATTACATAATTATTCTTTTTATTGATGATTCTGATTTTGCAAGAACCTTTAAGTTCTAATTGGAACTGATTGGTTTGGTTTGATTTGATTTGATTTGTCGCTCTACAGTCATTTTTTGCACACTTTTTTGTGAGTTATATAAAAATTATTTAAATCATCATTGTATAGGTTTAATTGTTGATTACATATCAGAGAAAAATACATCAAATAGTCCAGATAATCAGCTCCAGAGATTTCTCGGATTATCTGGAACAAGACCCATCGAGGACGTAAATCAATACAAATACTGATAATTACTTCCAGAAAAAGAAATGATTCCTTGTTTTTCAGTTAATAATACGAGATTAATAAATTCAAATGTCTTTTTTAAAAATAAATATGCATTAAAAATGCATTCTTTATTATAAACAAATTGCAATATCGTTGTTTGTACATTTTCTTCTTTGGTTTGTTTCCTCTTCATAGCAGCTCCATATTTACCATTAAAGTACTTCTGGTTTTAGTACCTTTTTTTGATAAATAAAAAGTCGTAGCCATATTTTATGATTTGTATCGATGTTTTATAAATTAGTTTTATTACTGATGATTCTTCCATTTCTTTTTCACGGCCTATCTTAGGAAAACAGGCGCCTTCTTCATGAAGCTTTATTACATCGAACTTTTGTTCTAAAATTCGCCATTTATTTGTTTTGGTGACTGATTCCTTTTCGCGTTTCCTTTTTTTGCACTCATTTTTTACCACTTATCAATTTACCAAATTGTATTACCACTTATCAATTTACCAAATTGTATTACCACTCATCAATTTACCAAATTGTATTACCACTCATCAATTTACCAAATTGTATTACCACTCATCAATTTACAATTTACCAAAATTTACCAAATTGTATTACCACTCATCAATTTACAAATTTTTTACCAAATTGTAAATTACCACTCATCAATTTACAAATTTACCAAATTTACCAAATTGTATTACCACTCATCAATTTACCAAATTGTATTACCACTCATCAATTTACAAATTGTATTACCACTCAAATTTACCAAATTGTATTACCACTCATCAATTTACCAAATTGTATTACCACTCATCAATTTACCAAATTGTATTACCAAATTTACCAAATTGTATTACCACTTATCAATTTACCAAATTGTATTAATTTACCCATCAATTTACCAAATTGTATTACAATCAATTTACCAAATTGTATTACCACTTATCAATTTACCAAATTGTATTACCACTTATCAATTTACCAAATTGTATTACCACTTATCAATTTACCAAATTGTATTACCACTTATCAATTTACCAAATTGTATTACCACTTATCAATTTACCACATTATATTACCTCTTATCAATTTACCACAGTTAATTACCACTTATCAATTTAACAATTTAATTACCGCTTATCAATTTCACTGTTTATTTACACGTCGAAAACTAATATATCACAAAAGTTAATTCAAGAATTGTCCACTGTTTACTCTTGCATATATACTTCATAGCTTACACGTTAAGATGTTGAAAATGGGACTACTACAGATGAGTCCCATTCTGTTCTACTACAGATTTCATTCTCGCAAAGTCTACGTTATATATGCACTTAAGGGAACTCCCAAAAAATGAAGCTAGAAAATTCAATGTATTAGATATTGCTGTAATTAGCACAACAGGAGGATGAATCTTTTGATTGTGAAATAGGATTGGCTTCAACAGTCATTATGAGGCACCGATTATACAGTAGAACCTCTGTAAGTCGAACTTCAAGGGAGACGCCAAATAATTCGAGTTATAGAGTTTTCCTTTTATGGAGGATTTCGACTTACGCGGATTTTGTAAGGAAATATTCGACTTGAAGAGGTCTAGATTATTTCTAACTTATTCTGAGTTAGAGAGGTAAATAATAATTCCGAAACAACAATATTATTCGTATACTACATTATTCGTAATTCGTATTCGTATTCGTATATTATTCGTAAAATAGATGTGTATTGCTGTAAAATCAAACTACTTCTGATATTTTTGTAATCAACAACAAAAGATTTGCTTCGCTAGAGTTCAAATGTAAGCAATAGCAATAATAAGAAATATAAGAATAAGAATTATAATAAGAATATTTCAAAGACTTGGTTGTTCTATTTACAGTATACTCATACATAGTTTTCTAAGAAACAATGGCGTGCATTGTCGGCAAATCCTTAAAGTCGGTAACTTATTTTTCTTCGAGCTATAGAAGTAATTAGTTTCAAATGATCGAGTTGTAAAGGTTGTAAAAAAGATTGTAAAATCAAACATTGCTAATGTTCGAGATACGGAGGTCCAAATTTTTTTTGTTTTCGTGTTACGGAGGGAAAATATATACCAAAATGGCTTATGGGGATTGACTAATTAATTCGACATATACAGGGTTAAAATTTCGAGTAATGGAGGTTTTGGGGTTTGAAGGGAAGGGAAAAAATTTTTTTTTTCGAGTTTTGGAGGTTTTCGTCTTAAAGAGGTTCTACTGTATCAACTAATGATGGAAGGGATTTTGTACCAACTCACAAGCGATAGTATAGGAATCGAATCTCATCCCTGTTACATGCAAGCTGCAACGTTGATATTGGGCTGTGTGCAGGGCCGGATTTAGATGAAAAGAGGCCCTAGGCTATTCCACTTTCACCTCCCCTTTTTAAGTTTTTAAATTACATGAGAGATAATAAATTACATCATTACTGTGATATATATCAATTTGTTGAATGAAACATGTTGTGATGGGTACTAATCTTTATAAAAAATGTGGCACGGATAATAAATAAAAAAACACTCAAGAACATTTGTTTGTACATTTATTCTCACCACCCTATAGAGTACTTGTAACCATAACTAATCAAACATAACACAAAACATTTACAAAGAAAAAAAAATTCAAATAATAAAAATCTGTGATTACGAAAATAAAACATGCAATAAAAATTATCATATTTTCTATCAAATAACTGAATGTATGAACTATACTTTGGTGCAATCTAGTATATACAAACGAACAGACCCAATGAGCCGAACGCGTTGATCTTAACCAATACATTTTTATGTTTGTTTATTAGTCATATGTGTTAAATTTCTCCTTATTTTCGATTCAATGTTTTAGTGTTTACTGTTTTTAGAATAGTGTAATTCTAATTTTGCTAACAATTTAAATGCAGGCCCTTCCTGATCTTGAGGCCCTAGGCTGAAGCCTAGTTAGCCTATAGGAAAATCAGGCCCTGGCTGTGTGTTGGGAATACGTCGAATAATTTTATTCTTGTTTTGGTAGTGCATCGGTGGGCCTCGTGTTCTACTCATGTATGCTACGAACATCCCACCGTTGGAAGACGACGGAAGAGCTTTTAAGGATACCTCCCCGTCATTTTCGTACCGAATGAGAAAAAATCCTGAAAACTCCCACCAGGCACCCTGACTATTGATGCGAGATCTTTATATACATTTTCAAAATCTAATCGTGTCTGATCATTTCTGAAAGCAGTGACTGCAACAGATGCTACCAGCATATTTAAACAGAAGCCCTATACACTAGTTGAATTCCTTGCCGGGGCATACGTTCGAGCGTTCTAAATGAATTAATAGGTAAAAATGGTTTAGTCTGTCTGACTTTTAACAGCAACAGATAAATTTATTTGTATGTTATACCAATCATCTTATTTCATGATACAAATTATTTGCTATGAAATATCAGAATCTTGCGCTACTTGTAAAATCCTGATTACTAAAATTGCTGTTTTAAAAAGTGATTTATTTCTAACAGAAAAAATTAGTTACAAAAATACTTAAAATCATTAGTTGTTTAAATATATGTTTTTGAATACTATGAAATCGCCGTAATTATCCTTTAAAACAAGTAATATAAAAAAAAAAAATTTTAAAGTCAATTCCTACTTTTTTTCACTCTATTGCAGAAAGTCCTTCATAAATAATTTTCATTCATTTTCTAAAGTTTATTTGGCGCCATCTATTGGTAGATATATGCAACTTAAGTATAAAAAAATATAATTAATTAATTAAATTCAATTACTGAATTAATATTTGAAAAAAACTGTATTAACATCAATTGTCATCCACTACATGTTCAAAAAAATGTGTTTGAACTTGAGTGGATGAATAAAAAGTATTTTATGAACGATTGAAAATTTGAACAAGATATATATATATATATATAGGGAGAGTGTGATCTAATAGAAGGAATTGAAATAAACGAAGTGAAACTAATTATTATCTGTTTAAAAAATTATATAGCCTTCATATAAAAAGGCGAAACAATAAAAAGACTGCCTGTTCCAATTTTTAGTAATCATAAAATTATTTTTCCAAATCTTGTAAAATACAGTAAAAATATTTATATAACAATGGTGTGTACTCTGCCACATACTACTGTGTCCAAAAAGTAAGATCAATTATCAATTTAAAATTCCCGGGGATTATGGAATTTTTTTTTCTTTTTTAGTTTGTTGGCACTGTCCTTGACATCTGTGTGAAATTTGACGTCAAAATATTCATTAGTGTTTGAATTACGCTTGGCTTTGTGAGACGTTAAAACTGATTCCCGCGATTTTTGAAATGTCTGAATTAATTGAGTAAAGAACTTGCATTCAATTTTGTTTGCGGAAACGTATAAAATGTAGCAGAAGGCACTCAGTGAGCATTCCCATAATGGAAAGAAATGCTTAGAAGTGGTATAAACAGTTCAAAGAAGGTAGAGAACGCGTTGAAGACGAAGAGCCCTCTGGTCGACCATCAACCTCAACAGACGAAGCTTAAGACTAAAAAAGTAAAGATTTCGTGCTTGCAAATCGTCTGTTTACAATTAGAGACCTTGTTGATGATATTGGAATTTTAAAATGATCGGTTAATTCTATTTTGGGTCTCAAACGCGTCAAATCTGGATTGGTACCGAAAACACTGAATGCACCAGCTCACACTGCATCGATTCTTCGTCACTTTTTAGCCAAAAATGAAACCCATATCGTTCCACAACCACCGTATTCACACCGTGCGATTTCTGACTATTCCCTAAACTCAAAAGACCACTCCGGGGACACCGTTTTGAGTCGAATGAAGAGATTTAACGTGAATCGTCACGCACTTTGAAGGCAGCCCTGTCGATGACTTTTTAGCATGCACTAAGGATTGGTAAAAAAGTTGGCATAACTGCATTGTGTCCGGAGGGGATTACTTTGAAGGTGATGTAATAAATTTGGAAGAATAAATAAAGAGTGTTTGAAAATAAAAAAATCGACCTTACTTTTTGGGCACAGCAGTATTCTCAAAATTTGCAATATTATAGATTCTATTTCCTATCTTGGCCCCTATCCAACCTCCTGGAAAACTGCCCGTATTATTCGTTTTAAAATCGCATGCGCAGTAGTGCAATATTTCCGATATGAATGAGCAATAATGTAATGTTTCCGATGAGCATGCGCGCTAGAGTGAAAAAAAATATGGGAGATTAAAAAAAACGGTATGCACATCTCTCTCATGACGAGAAAGATTTGAAGAGTTACCATGTGAAATGTTTATGGGAATCAATGTCTTCTTTTTTTACACATCACTTCCTTGTACAGGAAATGTTCTATTAACTGTTGTAACGTGCCAAAATTTTCGCAGTCCGAGCAAAGCAGTTGAAATTATATAAAAATCAGTTTTTTTAAAAAAGTGGTAATTAGAAGCACCGAGATTATCCTTCCTTGTTTCTTACTTACTTACGTGTTTGTAGAATATCTTACTCTCTGGACATGGGTGCGCAGAAGATCTACCTCCACGTGGTGCACCTGGTAACACTTTTTAGTGGCTAAAAGATCTGCAACTTGGCATTATTGTTAGATTAATGAACTCTGTTTCAGCATGTTTTGTTGTGTTATTTTGTTGTTGTTGCATGTTGCATGTTGTATGTTTTTTTTTTTTTTTCGTTGTTCTTTTTTTGCTGTAACTTCATAATTGCCATTGGAAATAAAAAAAAGTAATAAATTAAAAAAAAATTTGGGGCACAGTAGTACATGGCCACTTGCCCTTTATCTGAGTAAACGAATGATGGAGTATTTTTAAACAATGACCCAATAAAAAAAAAAAAAAAAAAAAATGCCTGTTTCAATTTTTAATCGCGATGAAATTATTTTTTCACATCTTGCAAAATAAAACAAAAATATTTATATAGTCTTTACGTTTACTCTGCTACATAACTTCCTGTTTTAATTTTTAATCATTATGAAATTGTTTTCTACATCGTATAAAATAAATCACTTATATAAAGCTGATGTTGTTCTCTGCCACATACATGGCCGCTTGCCATATACTTGAGTAAATAAATTATCGAATATTTTTTAAAGACACGAAAGAAAAAAAAAATGTCTGTATCAATTTTCAATCACCATTAAATTATTTTTTCAAGCCTTGTAAAATATAACAAAATCCTTGTACACTTCAAATATGTACTTTCTTACCTACATGGCCAGTTATCACATACACGAGTGAATTAACCATAAAATATTTGTCTGATACAAATTAAAGTTCAAATGAAATTTTCATTACATATTTTACTGTCATAACTATATTTATCCACTTTTAACAGTTGGTCCCGCTCTAATATGGCCGTAGCGCGTTGGGTGTAGGGCCGATAACCCTACCCCATAAAAAGAAAACATCTCTGGTCTCTAAATCAGCCAGTAGGCAGACGGCCTTGGCCCAACATGGGGTTGTTTCGCCATTGATGATGATGATGATCATGAATTAAGATTTTCTGTACCTTCCTGGATAGTCCAGTGATAGAGAACTGTAATATCATTTGAATCAGAGCAAATGGGACGCAGGGCAGGATTTAGATGAAAAGAGGCCCTAGGCTATTCCACTTATGAGGCCCTTTCCCCTCCCATTTTTAAGTTTGTAAATTACATGAGAGGTAATAAAATACATCATATCAATATGTGAAATGAAACATGTTGGGATTGGTACTAATCTTTATAAAAAGTGTCGAACGGATAATAAATTTAAAAAAAGTCGAGAACACTTATTTGGACATTTATTCTCAGCACCCTATATAGTACTTGTAACAATAACTAATCAAACATAACACACAACATTTACAAAGAAACAAAATTCAAATAATAAAAATCTTTGACTGAGAAAATAAAATATGAAATAAAAATTATCCTATTTTCTATCCAATTAAATTAAATATATTCAATACATTGGAGATGAAAGCAAATTCAATTCAGATAAATTTATTTCATAATAATTCGCATTTAAATTTTAAGCATGAATTATTATGAATTTTAAGTTTTAAATTAAAATAAAAATGGAATTTATTCAAACAAAATCCAGATCACAAAAAAAAAAAAAAAAAATATCAAATTGTATATCATAATCTTGCTAACAATTTGAATGTAGGCCCCTCTTGATCTTGAGACCCTAGGCTGAAGCCTAGTTAGCCTATAGGAAAATCCGGCCCTGATTGCATTACTTCTCTGACTCCGACTGCCAAAACTGAACAAAAATATTAATTACTTTTGTTACGTACATGACCGTCGAAAAGGATTTTGTATTGTTGCTGACTAAATACCACATAAGGGTTAAAAAAAAAAAAATCTTTAAACTTGTTCCATTATTTGTAGACTATATACATCTGCGGGCAGAAGAAATTCAAAGCTCTTATTTCGTGTCCTTGACCCATTTAGAAACTCATTTAACTCTGCTACATGTTTTTAGAAATATATGACCCTAAAAAACTCTAAAAATTCTTATATAATTATATGCATTTATATATATATATATATATATATATATATATATATATTACTCTACTAACAAATATTTTTCTTTTCAATACAATCTCCTGTGTTTAAAGAGTAAAATGTACGAGAATTTCTTATTCATATAAATAAGATATATTCATGAAAATAGAATTATTCATATTTTCTTAACATTTGAAAACATTTTATGTAATAATTCTTTAATATCTAGAAACATATGAATTAACTTGATTTACTGGAATTCTTTTTTAACTGTTTAAGTTGCTAAATATAACTAAATAATAACGTACTCCCAACATCAACTGTAAGTGGACTGTTCCTGTTCTTGGCATACATTGTACATTAAAAAAAAAAAAACGTAATCATTAAAATGGACCAGTATGAAAATAATAATAAACAGATTAAAATAAAAGCTGTTGTTTAACGTTATTGTTATTGACAGCATTAAACGTCCAGCATTTTAATTAAATAATAAAAAAATTTCATATTTTTTTATTGAATTAGCACGATTATTTTTTTATTATACGACATTACCGATCTTCTGTCAAAGAAGTATACCAGTCCAACAATTAAGTTTGTGGCGCCATCTATTAGATTTATAATAAACGAATGTTAATTTTACGTATTAAAAATAACCAGGTCAGTTTTAATTAAATTAAAATAAGAATTAAAAGAGTAAAATAAAAAGACAATCTTACATTATTAGGATATTAAAAAGAATATTTTATCGTAAAACTATTTTACGTCTCGAAAATTCTTTTTCACATGTACGTGAAGAATTTCTTTGAAACAATTTAACAGATAATTTTTAGTTCCCGTTTCAAAAATAAAAAATAAAAATACTACTCATCCACATAACTTAATTACAGTTATTATTATCTGTTATTACAGATAATAACAGATAATATTTTTTTCCCATTTTAAGTACATCATAAAACGACGAAAAAATCTCAGTAGTAATATTCTAAAAACTTTTATTTCATCATGACCCATTTATGGAACATTGCAATGCATTCTTCAGTTTCATTATAACTGCCTTAAATGTAAAATAAAAAACCCCTTAATGGATTAAAAAAATATATTAAAAAAGGAATGAATGAATAAATAAATTTATTACAAAAATTTCAATAAAGATAACGAATACATTAAGATGCAATGGCTTTAACGTCAACGCCCTCTGATGACGAAAAATCATACGATTATGGACTCGTTTCTGATTGGCGGAAAACGCATGGTCATATTAATAGATACATTGCTACAGAGGCGCACTTTTAATACTTTAGTTACGTTTTGTATTTCTAGCTTTCTATATATATATGTATATATATCATCAACGAATAATGTAGGCCACGTGTGGTAAGTAAATGTTCTAGAATGTTTTTATCGTCTTTGTCTTATGTATCGATTCGCTAATTTATTTTCCGTTTCTTTATTTCGATTTTTCAAAAGCTCGTTCGAATTTCTTCACTTTTGGCCGGCAATAACGTTTCATCCTATGAATTTATTTTTGTTAAAAAACAATTCGTATTTTGTGTTTATAAAAATGTTTTTGGTCGAAAGATATTTGAAGATTATTTAAAAAAAAAAAACAATTTAGATTTTGTTTTCATAAAAATATTTTTGGTTGAAAGATATTTGTAGATTATTTAAAAAAAAAAAAAAAAATTTAGATTTTGTGCTTATAAAAATGTTTTTGGTTGAAAGACATTTTGGAAGTTTACTTTAATCAAAATATTATTATTACAAGAATTTTTAATTAATTAAAATTTTGTTATGCAATTTTAATTTTAAAAACTTTTTAAACTGAATTTTTTTAAATAATAAATCCCTGTGTTCATTTTTAAATAATATTTTTAATAAATATGCTTTCTAGGAAATCATTAATAATAATTAAGTGTAAACAATTTTAATAATTATTTAAGTATAATTAATTAACTTTTATTTAAATTATTTTCTTTCTTTTTTTTTTAATTTTACGTAAAACGGAAAAAATTATTTACGTGGGACGTTTTAATTGTTTTTTGTAAGAGTTTATAATAAAAAAATTTAAACATTTATAAATAAAGAATTAAAAAATTTTTATAATGAAATGTTTGAAGAAAAAATGTGTATTTTTTAATTTTTAAATTAATTTTTCATCGCCAATTTGTATTACACTAGTTTTACAAAAATAATAATAATAATAATGTTATTGCTAATGTACATTAAGGTATTCGAGTACATTTCGTGTATATATTTTTTAAAATGTAAGAAATTTAGCCACTTTTATAAATTAAAATTAAACTCAAATTTTTGATAGATTAAAAAAATATTTAATATGTGTTACACTGATTGGAAACTAAGAAACTTTATGAAAAGTTCGATCATTTCAAAAATTCTAGAAAAAAATAAGTATTAATAAATGTATGCAACCGAAAACATTGCTAAAAAAAGCCTATGTGGTTTTACGTGCAGAATATACTAGAAATTAAGGACAGTATTATTAAAATAATTTCAAACAGATAGAAAAAAATATAGGAAATTCGGCAGATTCACAATACGCTTATTCAAATAAAATATCATAACCTAAGAAAAATTTTCATAAGATAAAAATCATCTTAGTATATCCCCTAGAAAACACTATAGAAGTAAATTGTGTAAAATTTTAAAAATATACTTTTGAAATTACACCCTTACTTTTATATAAATATTTATTTATATATACTTTATTTATTTATATATACTTTCCTGAAAATTATGCAATTACAAAATTACTACAATTTTCTTCTTGGTTTAATCACTTTTTTTGCGATATAAAATTGTTGTTGTTGTTTCTTATCCCACTTGGCTGGCCAAGCCCACAAGCCCATATGGACTCATGATTGAAGGGGAAGGAAGCAGCTTCTGTTGTGATGGAGCACCCGTAGGTAGAAGCCTGACTTTTGCTCCGCGGCGCTCTTACAGTCATAGAAGACCGGGACCTACGGCTTAAAGTGGATTCCGGTTAAAGTGGATTTTCGAACCCGAAACCTGTGGCACCGAGCGCCAGAGCGCTAGACACTCGGCCACCATTCAGGTCCCAAAATTGCCAACGGCACGCAATGTTCCCAGGTGGTCACCCACCCAAGTACTGACCGCGCCCAATGATGCTTAACTTCGGTGATCTAACGAGAACCGGTATATTCAGCATGGTACGGCCGTTGGCCGATATAAAATTGTAATAATAATTAATAAGTATCTAAACTTTACTATTTGTATCTTGCCTTTTTTCAATTAATTTTAGAATTGATGATTCGTCCATTTCTTTTTCATGTCAATTTTCATTTACCTCTGGCGCTTGGTGCCACAGGTTTTGGGTCCGAGTCCCGGCTGTGCCATGGATGTTTGTAGTGGTTAAGAATCCACTTTAAACAGTATTTCAACGTCTAATATAACTGTAAGGCGTTGGGCATAGGGTTGAGAACTCCACACCATAAAGAGAAAACATCTACTGTCTAGAAATCTGCCAGAAAGCAGAAGGGCTTGGCCACCATGGGGCTGTTGCGCCACTGATGATGATGATGATGATGATTTTCATTTACCACAAATACATATTTACCAAAATTATAGGCTATATTCAGTTTTCCTTTAACTCATTTTATCAGTTATATATATATATATAGTAAACTAAAACTGATAAATATTCAGAAGTAACTATTTTGTTCCATTTCTTGTTACAAGTTATTCAAAAACTAAATATTAGATAATAAATAAAAACAATAAGAGATTTTTAAAAACTAGATTTCTTTGTGGAGGTTTTATGAATGTTTTCTATCTTAGCTGCAGAAAGTTTACTTGTTGATTAGATAAACTGTCAATTATTAAAATATTAAATGTTTTTAAATTAGGCCTGAATGGCCGAGGGGCTAGCGCTCTGTACCATAGGTTTCGGGTTCGAGTCCCGGAGTTGCCATGGATGTTTCTAGTGGTTCTGAATCCACTTTAAAACGTAAGTTCCGGTCTAACATGATCGTAGAGAGTTGCGGGGATATTGTTACTACGCGTCCGTAGCTTTTCTACAAGCTACACGCACCTCGTGGGTAGTGCTAAGTGAGTAATGTCGGTGCAGCGCTTGACTTAGCGCATCCAAGACAACTGTCTAAGTGTTTGCCAGCTGCATTAGAACAAAAAAAAAAAAACCACGATGTTTTTAAATTTCTCTTTTTTATATTTTATTTCCAGTATGTCGACTGGGAAGCCAAATTTTGTTAACATTTCAAAATTTCGCTTACATTTCACATTTTCATTAAAGAACCGTTCTCATCAAATTTCTTATTCAACATTTTACATTTTCGTACAATTTCTCTTGTCTTTCCCCTTATATTTTTCTTCATTGCAAATAGCTGTTCCTAATATAATGAAAACATTCAAATGAGAACGCTAGAATTCGTATCTATTCATAATCAAGTTTCATATTAAGATAAAAGGTTTTTGTTCTGATTCTACAATTACGAATAATTCTTCGGAATTATATGTGCATAAAAAATAAAATAAAATTTAGTAATAACAAAAAGCTTATATTTGATATTTATATTCATCCTCATCGGCGCACAGGGCCAGATTTAGATGAAAAGAGGCCCTAGGCTATCCATTTATGAGGCCCTTTCACCTCCCATTTTTAAGTTTGTAAACTACACGAGAGATAATAAAATACATCACTACTGTGATTATATATATATATATATATATATTTTTTTTTTTTTTTTTTTTTTTTTTTGTTCCAGTGCAGCTGGCAAACACCTAGACAGCTTGGTCTTGTATGCCTTAAGGCAAGCGCTGCACAGACGTTACTCACTTTGCATTACCCAGGTTACCCCACTTTGCATTACCGGTAATTTGAAGATACGGACGCGGAGTAACAATGGCCCCGCAACGCTCTACGATCCTAGTAGGACCGGGACCTACGGTTTAAAGTGGATTCCGAACCACTGCAAGCATCCATGGCACCGCCGGGACTCGAACCCTAAACCTGTGGTACCGAGCGCCAGAGCACTAGCCACTCGGCCATTCAGCCCCACTGTGATATATATCAATATGTTAAATGAAACATATTGTGATTGTTACTAATCTTTAAAAAAAATGTGCTACGGATAATATGAGGCCCCTCTTGATCTTGAGGCCCTAGGCTGAAGCCTAGTTAGCCTATAGAAAAATCCGGCCCTGTCGGCGCAACAACCTCATGATGGGCCAAGGCGTCTGCCTACTGGCAGATTTCGAGATAAGAGATGCTTTTCTTTTTAAGGGATAAGGTTGTCAGCCCTATAGCCATATTAGACTGGGACCTACGGTTTAAAGTGGATTCCGAACCACTACAAACATGCATTACACCACCAGGACTCAAACCCGAAATCCGTGGTACCTTGTGCCTGAGCACTAGTCACTCGGCCACCAGGCCCCTATATTTATATTAATATTAAAAACTTTTATAATATGTATTACACGGACGGGAAACAAAGAAATTTTATTCATTTAAAAAAGTCTAGAAAATAAAATGATATTAAATGTACGCAACCTAAAAAAATTGCTAAAGTAACCTATGCGGTTTTGCTTACAGAATGTGCTAGAAATTAAGGAGAATGTTATTAAAAATAATTTCAAACATATGAAAAAAAATATAAGAACTTCGGCAGATTCACAATACTCTTATTCAAATAAAATACCATAATTTAAAAAATGGTCACAAGATGAAAAATCTCTTAGTACATCCTCTACAAAACACTGTTGAGATAAATTGCGTACAGTTACTAAATCGTGTAAATATGCTTTTCTCGCATAAGATAAAAAGTTTTAATGACAGATAAAAACAATATTTTATCTAAAAAAATATTTTATTAGGAACTGGTTTTTAAGTCATAAGAACTAATTTTTAGCTGCTATATTTTATTTTTTTCTTAAATAAGAATTCTTTTTTTTAATAAAATTTTTAATAAGAATAAGAATATTTAATACGAATAAGAATATTTTTTAAATTTTTTTTTTTTTTTAATAAGAATGCACACTAAGGTCTACAAGGGACAGAATCATACTGACCGGAAGAAGGGATAGATATGGTAAATTAAAAAAAAAAATTATGATTTTTAAGTTTCTTATTAATTGTTCCGTTATCAAAAATAAATGGCTTTTGCAAATATTCCTTCCTGTCTTGCAAAAATGGCCGTACCTACCATATAATAAACCCACATTGTTAATTGAGGACTATAGGTGATAGAAAACATTTTAAAACGAAGAGAAATAATAAATTCAAACTTTAAAAAAAAAAAAAGCATTCAAATATCAAAATTTCTCTAATTTTAAGACCGAAATATGTCAATAATCATTATCATTGGCGTAACAGCCCCATGGTGGGCCAATGCCGTCTGTCTACTGGCAGATTTCTGGATAGGAGATGTTTTGTTTTTACGGTGTAGGGTTATCAGACTTACGCCCAACGCTCTACGGACGTATTAAACCGGGACCTACGGTTTAAAGTGTATTCCGAACCACTACAAACATCTATGGCACCGCCGGGACTCGAACCCGGACCTCTGACACCGAGCGCCAGAATATGTCAATAATATCAGTGTTAAATAATCATTCCTGTTCATACTGCTTACATATAACTAAGTATGTAACTGGCCATCCCTCCTATATATATATCCACTTTTATAGTCGAGTACTAAGACTGCGGGAGAGCATTTTAAAATGAAGAGAAATGATAAATTCAAACATAAAAATTATTCAAACTTAAAAATTAAATTTTCAATTTCAAAATTCAATCATTCAAACTTCATACTTTGTAATTCAAAGTTTTCCTTTAATTTTAAGATTGAAATATTTCAATAATATAAATGTAAAAAATCATTTCAGATTTTACTGCAATTCAGATTACTTAATGAATATGATTACATGAAATAACAACAAATTATTTTTTTTTTTTCCTTATGGCAAAAATTTTATTGACAAAGCCTTGTAGTACTTTTATGTCTAAATTTAATAATTAAAACCATTTTTCTTTATCACGTAATGATCTATTGTGGCGATTACGCAACTATTTTACATTCGTACGCAAGTATCATCAGATTTATTACGTACTTTGCCACGCTCTTAAAATCATTAATTGCATAAAAATCCGAGACTTTAAATGAGACTTTTTATAAAGCTGAGCAGTAGCCGTTGCAAAGCTATGAGTTTTGAATACCGATGAATTCACTTTAGAGCACGCAGTTTACTCAAATTTATAACAGTAGAAAGATAAAATTATTATAGTTTTAACTGAGTCGAAATTTGATTTTGTTAATTTTATTTTACAAAGTTTCTTATTTTTTTCAACGGCTTTTAAAACTATATTACTTGTCAGATATTTTGGAAATTCGCGTTAAAAGCTAAACAAAATACTATGTAAGAAGGACATTTATATATGTTATCTCAAGGATATAACTGAAACATAATTACGCTAATTTATAAACTGAAAGTTTTACATAAAAAAAATTTTTTAATATATAAAATATTAGAGGTAGAAAATTGATATTTGAAATGATTTTATAATGCTCTAAATATTATAGAAATATTATAATATTTATAGCTATTCTATTATAATTGAAATATATAATATTATAATAGAAAAGAATCTTTCCAAAGATTTAATTTAAAATTTAATTAATTATTTTTGAGCTGCGACACACTAGATGATATAATCAAAGTGTTATATTATATCATTTTGATTATATCATCTAGAAACACAATTTCAGAAATAATTTTCATCAAATTTTGATGCTGAAAAAATAAGTTGGGTTCATAATTAACATGTAGTGGAAATGAATAACGCCATTATTTATCATAAAAAATTATTTATAATATTATATATAATAATAATTATTATTATATAATATTATTTCATTTCATTTATTTCATATTATTTAAGAAAAATTTGCTTAGTTATCGAGCGATGCAAGTTTAAAACTTGACTATTTCCGAAAAAATTAATCAATAATTTTTAACTCGGGATAGAAAAGAATTTCTAACACTTTAAAGGATCCTTAGTGTATTTTTACCATTTTGAATTATGTATTTTATGAGAAAGGGCCTGATAGCCGAGTGCTTGGTGTCACAGATTTCGGGTTCGAGTCCCGGCGGTGCCATGGATATTTGTAGTGGTTCGGAATCCCTTTTAAATCGTAGATACCGATCTAACATGATTGTTGGGCGTCGGGTTGACAACCCTACCCCGTAAAAAGACAACATCTCCCGTCTCGTAATCTGCCAGTAGACAGACGGCCTTGACCCAATATGGGGCTGTTGCACCACTGATGATGATGATTTTATGAGAAGTGGCATTTTCAGCATTAAAGCTTATAAAATAAAACAAAATCGGTTAACTCTGCAAAACATTGCAGAAATTCTATGTCCTGCCATATCAAATATTCATCTAAAATTTAATTAATTAAGCAAAGCAATTAATTAATGAGCAAAGACACCCAGCTCATTAAAAGGGATATTTGACTTTGTCATATATTCATAGTCCAATTTTATTTGTATGTATATCAAAGAATTGTTTTCATTTAAATTTTCTTATCACTACTACTACTACAACACACACCACATCGCTGTGTCTAGAGCTGAGTTGCCCCGTTACAGTTTGGGAATAATGTGGGTGAGAAGTCATATGAGACCGGGACCTACGGCTTAAAGTGGATTCCGAACCACTACAAACATCCATGACAATGCCAGGATTCGAACCCTGTGGTGCCGAGTGCCAGAGCACTAGCCACTCGGCCACCAGGCCCCTGTATTTCGCTTCTAACAGTGGACAGCATTGAAGCGCTCACTATGGGGCCTCCAAACACGAAAACGGTTGTCATCAGAAACCAAATTGAATCTCAATTGGCCACTAAAGACGACTTGTCTTTATTTCAACACTCCAAAAGTATTGAAGGTGGGTGCTGTCAAGAATAGCACACATAATAAGAGCTGCGATACCAAATAATTGTCAACGCGGTGACTCGCAATGGCACGGACAGACACAGGGGACCGTACAGATCAGGGATGGGCAAACTCCGGCCCGCGGGCCAACTCCGGCCCGACGGAAGGTTCTATCCGGCCCGTGGATGGAATTTTAATTTGCCGGCCCGAGGCAAATTAAAAGAAATATATATTATATATAAATCTCCTTTTCTACTTTGATTAAATATTTTTTTTTCTTCATTTTTTTCAAAGGACTGAGGATCGTTTTACTTTCCCTGTTTCTGTTCTACAAACATAAATCGACGGAAATAACAAGAACAGACAGCTTTCAATCGGTAAAGTGTTAAAAGCGGAAGTTCTTCGTTAGTTATAGCTGTAGATTGGTGCCAACAAGTTAGAGTTTTACAAATCATTATCGAAAGTAAGTTTCCCAAATTTAATATTTCACGCCCACAGAAAATCAGTGCTGTGTTTGCTTCATCTTATATATGTGAACAAGTGAACCTTAGAAAGAATTATTTCAGAAGTAGACAGACAGATGAGCATTTAGCCATCGTTCCTTAGAATCAGTACGTCTCACTTCGAACCTCACTATAAGGAACTTTTAAAAATGAAATCGCAATTTCATTCACCTCATTAACATATTTAAATTGTAATATTTGTATATTGTTCTTAAAATTTCAGAAAAATTTATCTTGGCGCGCCAAACTTCATTTCCGATTTTTGGCTCGCGACCGCAAAAATTTGTTCATCCCTGGTACAGATCGTATTGCTTGTATGGAGAAGTTGGAGTTTTGTTGAACGATCATCTTTCCAGTTAGTGTGATTTCTGAATCAGGGTGAGCAATTTTTATTGAAGACTTCGCAAACTTACGTTGCATTCACCAATAATTCCCTTTTAAATATTGGGATTACTATCATTATGGGACAGAGGAAGTAATATTTTACAATTCAAAGTAAAAAGAATGCGATGCGTGTTATTACATTGATTAAATAAGTCTTTTAAAATTCCGTTCAATTTTTGTAATGACCAAGCTCAAAAGTAATTAATAAAAGGTACTTACCGATGAGCGTGTTGTGCTTCTGAACTAAGGAAGCTTAGTTCCAGAAGGAACTAGTCAACGGAAAGTTCATGAGTTTTCGCCAAGAAAGAGCACTGGTCGCAGTTAGTTGTAAAATCCCTCCATTGGGTTCGAGGTGGAGAATGCAAACTCTAGAGGTATTCGATCTAAATAATGTTGGCATCAGATACAATTTTCATTTTATTGAAGCGGTTTTCACATTGTAAAGTTAACGCGGGGCCTGAATGGCCGAGTGTCTAGTGCTCTGGCGCTCGGTGCCACAGGTTTCGGGTTCGAGTCCCGGCGATTACTCCGCGTCCGTAGCTTATCTTCAAGCTCCACGCACCTCCTGGGTAGTGCAAAGTGAGTAACGTCTGTGCAGCGCTTGCCTTAAGGCATCAAAGACAACTGCCTAAGTGTTTGCCAGCTGCATTAGAAAAAAAATTACTACCGCACCACATCCCTATGTATACACATGAAATTTCCTTTATAACTTCAAGAACGACGTGGAGAATGTTATGCCACAAGAATTTTGAATGAACACCCCTCAAGAGTAGCATCTAGGAATTGCACCTTCCCCTTTTCCTTCTCGAGCCCAAGGGTAGGGCATAACGGCCTATAGTGTTATCGGTCCTATCCCCAGCTTAGACACGGAAACTGTCGGTTCGGCATCGATTGTTGAATTTCGAACCAAGAATCCTTAGCTTGGAAACAGAATGCGCTATCCACCAGGCGGCTCCCGCTTTAGGCATCTGTACATAGGACATTCAATTTGAAGCCTTACAAATGACCAATCCACGTACTCGTGTCTATACCAGGTATGACCACAGTAGAAAAGGTCGATTGAAATCCGGAAAGTTTTTTGGTTTTGAGAATGGGTTGTTGTTATTGTCGTATTCCTCAAGGAAGGAGGGAAGAGGGATGTAGCTTCTGTTCTGATGGAGCACCCGTAGGTAGAAGTCTGTCTTCTGCTCCGTAACGCTCTTACAGTCATAGGAGACCGGGATCTACGGCTTAAAGTGGATTCCGAACCACTACAAACATCCATGGCACCACCGGGACTCGAACCCGAAACTTGTGGCACCGAGCGCTAGACACTCGGCCATTCAGGCCCTTGAGAATGGGTTAGAGAGAAGAATTTGTTTTCCCCATCCCATGATGCCGTAGTTGAGGATGTTGGTTTCAAATTGCGGTACTACTTGGGACGAATGAATTGAAATAGTAGTCCCATTGTAAAAGGGACTAATAAGTTTAATAGTTACCTATGGTTTTAAAGCACGCGTCAGGAACATCTCCCAACATTCTTAGCAACCTGATGGTCAATTGGCTAGCGCTATGACTTTCGGTACCACATACTTCAGGTTTGAATCCTGGCGATGGCATGGATGTTTGTTAGTGGTTCGGAATCCCCATTAAACTGTAGGTCCCTGTCTAATTAGCCTAAAGTGTGCACAAAATGACCGTAGAACGGCAAACCCAACATTCTTAAGTAGGGAGTTTGAAATACAGAGGGGAAAAAACACAATCACAAAACGCGTTAAAAGTAAAATACAATCCTCGTATAACAAGGTCTTCATACCAGATAATTTCACTCTAACGTACAATTTAAGAAATGGAAAATCTCCTCATTAACGCACATTCTCATGTTTTGAGCATTAGGGAAATCCTCGTTCAGTGTGGGTGATGATAATATTTAATAGCAAAAACCATAGCATTCAATACTATACATCCTAGTGTGTTATATTTGACAGATTACAGTTTTACAATATATTAGTGTTCAAAATTTAGTTCACAAATGAAATATAGATTTGTATTTCAACTTACATGTTATGAAGTAAACTCCTTCGTCTAATGTACTGTAATTTGCAACTAATACAACCAAGAAGATATATTGGGAGTTTGCATCCTTTTCCTCGAACCTATGGAGACTTTTCGGCCTACTGATTTATCGTACTCCTCGCAAGAGTTTTTTGGTTCAGTTCTTTTTCTTGAAGGAGGAATTGAGCCCCTATGTCAGAAATCTAAAGCGTGAGCCACCAGGCCCACGGAAGAAATTAAGTGCAGCAAAACTCCTCAGCCCGACTGCTCAATAAAAAATGATATATTCTGAATATTGCAGCTATTTGGTAAAAACAACAAGATATTGCTAGTTGAATTGAGAAACCAGAGGAAAATATGATCTCTAGAATAAATTCATGACAAAAATAAGAATCATTATAAATTTCCCTAAGATAATGGTAATAAAAATTTGATTCGGTAAATATGAATTATTCTTAGAATAAACCTGGATTTTACCAAAAAACTGAAGACTCTAGTGAACAAAGGAAATAACTGGTTTATTAATCTGTTTTATAATCTTAACATTTTGTCAAGAACTTGCATGACGTGTTACAGTTTCAACCTCCTCATCTTGCCACTGTACTGACTAGATCCAATTGTTAGTTTGTGAATAATTACTCTTTTGTCAATCGGTTTGCTGTTTCATAAAAACGTTCTGACAATTAAGAGTTTGGGAAGTTTACAATAAATTCTATATTTGCGAAACCATAAAATATCCTTTACAATTTTTTTTGCACCAGATTAATTAATTAATATTTATTTAATCCTCGTTAGTAGTACAAAATTTCAAGAATAAATTAAGATAAATAATTATGCCAATACAGTTTGTATCATACATTAATATTATTATTCACAATACTTGTCATGTCATTCCAGAAAAGAATCAAGTTAAATATAAGACAAATAAGAGCATCTTACATATGACATCGATTCTCAAAAAGTTTTAGAATTTAGTTTCTAAAAGTTTAGGAGTGCATTAAAAATCTTAAGTTCTATTTTCTTCTTTTTGTAAATCTTATATTAGAACTGGCTAACTGTGAAAGGGTTTTCTCAAGTGTAATATAAATTGCATCAATTACCCTAGAAGGAAATTCTTCCCCTTGTTTAAAGTACCACTACTTTTAGAAGCGCGGCTTTTTTGACTAGCGGTCTGGCCGTTGATATCACAAACTTCAGGTTCGAATCCTAGCGGTGGCATGGATGTTTGTGAGTGGTTCGGAATCCACGTTAAACTGTAGGTTCCCGGTTTAATTAACCCAAAGTGGGAAAAAAATGGCCGGAGTGACAAACCAAACCTTTTAGATGCATCCTGAGAAACAGAATCTTCCCCAAACTTGTTGCAGTCTGATGGCCCATTGGCTAGCGCTCTGACGTTTGGTACCACAGACTTCAGGTTTGAATCCTGGCGGTGGCATGGATATTTGTGAGTGGTTCGGAATCCACTTTAAACTGTAGGTCCCGGTCTAAATTAGCCTAAACTGTGCACAAAATGACCGTAGAGCGACACACCAAACCATTCACAAACTTGCCAAATCTGTGGGTAATGTAAAATCTCCTGTTCTCATTTATTTTTATATCCATTTGAGCATTCAATATTTCTTTAATCCTCATTAATACAAAAATCCAGCCATAAATTTGGCTTGTTGCTCTACGGTTATTTTTGCACACTTTGGGCTAAGTAGACCAGGACCTACAGTTTAACGTGGATTCCGAAACACTAATAAATATCCAAGCCACCCGCAGGATTCTAACCTGAAGTCTGTGGTACCGAAGACCAGAGCACTAACCATTTAACCAGCAGGCCGCTCTGCCATAAGATATATAAGAACCATGAAATTGTGTGAATAGTTATTAAAAAGCAATTTCTTTATGCACTTTTTTTTCAACTGCAAATATTTTTCCTGATATATTTATGTTTATTAAGCATCTTTTAATGGATTAATTGCAGTAGCTCACTTTTTTGCAGCATCACAGACAAAGAATGAATAGAGCCTTTTTGGTGCATTGTAATTGCATTGCATTAAGAATAAAAAGCGTGCAGTGTTTTTGCAATGCAAGCATGACGACTCTAAATCTACAAGAAAAGGGATAAAATCTCTTCAAACGCTTTCGCAATCTTTTACAACATCACAAGTAAGTATAAAAAACAAACTTTTATTTACTTTATAATAATGAGAGTTTTACTTATTCTTTATTAATCCCTCCTTTATTAATCCCTTATTATTATTCTTTATTTATCCCTTAGCAATTAGGGAAAGTAGTAAAGCAATTATAAATTTGAAATTAATAAAGTAAGAGTAATATTATTTTACATGAACATTTAATAAAGTCATTTTCTAACTTGTTAGTATTGAAAGTTTATAATGTTAAAAGTGAGTTTGAATATTAATATATGTGTATGTTTACACACAGAAACATCTGGACTAAATTTATATTTTGGTAAATTATATTGTTTTAATTAGCTGTTTAAAATGGTCAGTACAATAATTCTAAGCAAAAAAATGTTAAAAAAATGTTTTAAAAATTAACTGAAGATGACTAAAATAAACTGACTGAATAAAGAGGAATTGAGGTACATTAACACTCACAGGCAGAGCTAGTATTCTTAAATTTGCAATTTCCAAAAAAATCAAAAATTCGATATTATTGTTTGAATAAGTATTACACAATGTACACAATGAAAAAAATATATATATTGAAATTTTCATAACTCTTCATAGTTTATTAAAAAATGAAGATGCACAATTTTAACATAAAATGGAGTTTGCATAATTAACAATTAGAAAAAAATAATAATATTTTTTCATACTTCATCATACTATTCCATATCTTTTTATTAAAAATCAAATTTATACATTAACATTCCAAAAGTCACAACTCCTAACAGTGGCTTCATTATATAAACAACAACTTAGTATGTTCCAGTAAAATGATAAAACTCTTACTGCATATGGCAAACATATTAACTACTGATTGTTAAGCAAATGCAGTAACCTCTCTTTAATATGGCACTTTCGGGAACACAGCCGTGCATAATCATCGAGCATCGATATAATTTTACTGGGGATATCAAAGATAAAGCACTCTAGATAAAAATTTAAATGATTAAAGCATGTTCATATTTATAGTGTTTAAACGTATTCTAAACCCATGTAGATGCTATAAATATCCAACGAAATATGTCAACATTCCAGCAACCAGATCTGCCAGATGAGACTAATTTGAGCAATTGCCGGCTAATAAAAGTGAGATCTTACCAACCACTCATTTTTTGGCTTATTTTTCTTAATTGTATAAACACAAATGTGCATTTATATAGTATTATTGCGTTGCTTTCAACTGATTTTTTTAGTCTGGAAAATTTGTTTTGTGTTGCAGTCAGTGTAAATTTCTTTTATATTATATATATATATATATATATATATATATATATATATATATATATACACTGAAGTGACAAAAGTCATGGGATAGCAATATGCAAATTTTCATATGGCAGTAGCATTGCGTATAACAGGTATAAATGCGCAGTGCTTTCGCAGAGCTTTCATTTCTGTTCAAGTTATTCATGTGAAGAGGTTTTGACGTGATGATGACCGCACGACGGGAATTAACAGACTTTGAACGCGGAATGTTAGTTGGAGCTAGACGCATGGGTCATGCCATTTCGGAAATCGTTAGGGAATTCAACATTCCCAGATCCACTGTGTCAAGAGTGTGCCGAGAGTATGAAATTTCAGGCATAACATCCCACCATGGACAGCGCAGTGCTCGACCGCCTGCACTTAACGACCGAGACCGGCGACGTCTCCAAAGAGTCGTAAATTCTAACAGACAAGCAACACTGCGTCAAATAACCGCAGAAATCAATGTGGGACGTACAAGGGACTTGTCTGTTAGAACTGTACGGAGAAATTTGGCTTTCTTGGGCTATTCCAGCAGAAGACCGACTCGAGTGCCTTTACTGACAGAACGACATCGCTTGCAGCGACTCTCGTGGGCACGTGAGCATATCGGTTGGTCCCTAGATGAATGGAAAACCGTTTCCTGGTCCGATGAGTCACGATTTCAGTTGGTAAGAGCTGATGGTAGGGTTCGAGTGTGGCGCAGACCCCACGAAGCCATGGACCCAAACTGTCAGCAAGGCACTGTTCAAGCTGGTGGTGGCTCCGTAATGGTGTGGGCTGTTTTTTCATGGCATGGGCTTGGTCCTCTGGTGCGACTGGACCAAATATTGACTGGAAATGCTTATGTTCAGCTACTTGGAGATCACTTGCAGCCATTCATGGACTTCATGTACCCAAACAACGATGGGTTTTTTATGGATGACAATGCGCCATGTCACCGGGCCACAACTGTTCGCGATTGGTTTGAAGAACATTCTGGACAATTGCAACGAATGATCTGGCCACCTAGATCGCCCGACATGAATCCCATCGACCATTTATGGGACATCATCGAGAGGTCTGTTCGTGCCCAAAATCCTGCACCATCAACGCTTTCGCAATTATGGAGGTCTATCGAGACAGCATGACTCAATATTCCTGCAGAAGACTTCCAACGACTTGTTGAGTCCATGCCACGTCGAGTTGCTGCACTTCGCCGGGCGAAAGGAGGTCCGACACGATATTAAGAGGTATCCCATGACTTTTGTCACTTCAGTGTATATATATATATACTGCCTTAAAAAAAAATCGCATAACATTTGCACTATTGATTATTATGTTAGAACATTTACACTTATTTATTATTTTTTTTCCTTCATCAAACTGTAGCGATATCTACCATAAGAACTCTAGCAGTCTAATAAAATTTATATTTGGTAAAGTTGTCAGAATTAAAAGTCATACAATCAAGTACAGTGCATGTTATCAAATTTAAAAAGTCCATGGCTTCACCTGACGAGCACAGAGAACAGACATTATTAGTAGCTACACCAATGCGGTGCAACTGTTTATTTAGAAAATCATGTCCTGTCGAGAGTCAGAAATTTGCTGTAAAAACTGCATGGGGCAAGTCCATTGGGATGAGTGATGAAACAAGTATTCCACGTTTTACAAGTTGAAAGGAGTTTGTACACTTATTTATTATGGGGAAATAAATATTGCCTAATTTAACAATAGATATTAAGGGTGGTGACAATCTAATATATTCACGTATTTATCATGGTGAATATATTAGATTGTCAGGACCCTTAACATCTATTTTAAAATTAGCAATATTTATTTTATGTATGATCCATGAAAGATATTCCTTTTTTATTAGTTATGCAGTTTTTCTTCATACATACTTATTCAAAAAGAAAATTTTTAATAAACTAACTAGATAAAAATTTGATGCATTTTATAAGTAAACACTTATAAAATGTACCTAATTTTTATCTAGTTAATATTTTAAGTGTATTAAAAATATATTAGAGCATTCTTAAAAATAAGTTAAATGGCAATAATTTATTAAATTTGGATATTTGTATTTTTAAAAAATATCACTAAATAAATGTTCAAGTTTTTATTAAAAAAAAAAAACTATTTACATTTATTAATGGAGAATTAAAAAAATATAAGTTCTTGAATGTTCTGTTTTCTATTCTTTTAAGTTAAAAAAAAAAATAAGGATTGCGTAAAATACTTTTTCACATTTTTCACTGGATGGATAAACATTGTTTTGAAGCATCTCAAAGGGGGAAAAACGACATAGTATATAACTTATCTTCAAACTCTTTTGCATTTATTTACAGACATGCAAAGGAAAATGACGTGTAGGAAGTTAATTATACCGACAATACATGAAATGCTTTCCTAACATATTGGAGAATATGAATGAAAACCTATTTCTGAAATAAATAGCTTTCTATAGGGATGCAAAGGATTAATTAAGTTTAATGGACGAATAATGAGGAACAATGAAATTAATGAAATAATATAACATTGAAATAAATCTAAAATATTCGAAGTAATTAAATAAAAGTTATTCCATAAATTAAAATACTAATGTATTTACAATCTGGGTTACTATAATATTTGTTAAATTTTACCTAATCAATGGCTAAAAATGTAGCAACTCGTCTGGTAGTCCTGCTAGAAACGACGAAATTCGAAAATGTGAGCAGCATTGTGGATCCATCTGGCTGTCACGGTCAATCAAAAGCAAGAATTCATTAAAAAAAAAAAAAAAAAAAAAAAAAAAAAAAAGGAAAAAAAGCGATAGCTCCATCGGTACTGGATTAAAGAATGTGCCAAACTATCGAATACAGGGCCGGATTTAGATGAAAAGAGGCCCTAGGCTATTCTACTTATGAGGCCCTTTCACCTCCCATTTTTAAGTTTGTAAATTACATAAGAGACAATAAAATACATCATTACTGTGATATATATCAATATGTTAAATGAAATATGTTGTGATTGGTACTAATCTTTATAAAAAATGTGGCAAGGATAATAAATTAAACAAAAAAGTCGATAACACTTATTTGAACCTTTATTCTCAGCACCATATATAGTACTTGTAACAATAAGTAATCAAACATAACACGCAACATTTACAAAGAAACAAAATTCAAATAATAAAAATCTTTGACTACGAAAATAAAATATGCATTAAAAATTACCATATTTTCTATCAAATTAAATTAAATATATTCAACACATTGAAGATTAAAGCAAATTCAATTCAGATAAATTTATTTCATAATAATTCGCATTTAAAGTTTAAGTATGTATTATTATGAATTTTAAGTTTTAAACTTAACCAAAAATGGAACTTTATTCAAACAAAATCTAGATCACAAAAAAGAAAATAAATTGTATATCATATTAAATTTTATGTTAATAGTTATTTTATTTAAGAACTGATTCAATTCAAGTATATATTTAAAACGAAATAGTAGATAAAAAGAATTTCTTTCTAAACTTTTTCACACAGAATTCTGTAGGCCCCTCTTGATCTTGAGGTCCTAGGCTGAAGCCTAGTTAGCCTATAGGAAAATCCGGCCTTGATCGAATGCCAGATTAAAAAGAGGTTACAGTAATAACTCTTAAAAAAATTCTCTAAAAGTGATTGTTAAATAAACAGGTTGCTAATATATTCCTTAATACATATATATTTTCGTAAATAACAATTATGATAAAATACAATAATAATAGTAATGAAAACATAAATTATTAAAAATATGTTTTGTAAACAAAAATTCTGAAAGTTATTGACAAATTCAACATAACAATAATTGTAAACACCAGCAAATAAAATTCTTTACAATTTTAGAAAAAAACAGCTAAGAAATAAATATAATAAAGATGGAAGCATCTTTTATTAATGCTCAATAATATTCACAACATAAACAATTTTGAGAACATTTTACAAAGTTTTCAGCAATAATAATTATAAGTACATAAAATAATTTAAAACACCTGGTGATAATATATTTACAAAACTGCGTTCAAGATGGGGGAAAAAAAAAAGGCATAAAAAAGGATTTTGATTTTTAGGTAAACTAAAAATAACACTGACCAATATTTGAAAATAAAAGGTTTACTTTATTTGAAAGAAAAAATTCTTTTACACTCAGAATTAAATCATAATTTACCTATTTAAAGGAATGGAAAAAACTTCCCAGATTATTTTATAAGAAATAAGAGATACTTATCATTTTCATTTTCATTACAGAAAATAATGTATTGTTTCAATTAAAATAAATAAAGCATTGCTATAGATAATACATGGGTTATGAAAATCTAAAGAAAAATTGCAATGGCCAAAAATAAGTAAATTTTCATAAAATTTATGCAGTATTTGTAAAACCAATGCTGCATCAAAATATAATATGCAAATTAATGGAGTTGCTGCTGTTGAATTTGGGTACAAGTTAATGGAAGTCTTCATGGATAAGTGCAGATTTTGCATGTAAAGTAATCCAAGAAGATTGTTCGTCTGGTGGCAACCAGGAATTCACTATTACACCAATTATGTCAGGTGTATGTGTCTCGACAGGTATTTCGTTGTATGGTTATACTCATCAGTATATCATCCCAAGAGGCACTGTTACTGTTCAGTTATATAGAGACATTTTTGATGCAAATTGTTCATCCTTAAGCAGTTGTTGAATCTTTTAAGTGATAATACTACATTACATGGAACTCGGTTAGCGAAGAGTTAAAATTGTGAGGAGGCTATCATGCTTATGGGTTAACCAGCACATTTCCCAGACTTGAAACTAATTAAGCATGTTTGAGATGCAATTTGGATACATATTATTACACTAACACAACTTTTCAAGTTCTTTAAACTGCTTTGATACACCAGTGGGCTTTGCTACCAACTGAATTAATAAACACCAGCATTTTAAGCATGAAACATTTATGTTGTGCGTATATAACTATTATTACCTTAACATTGCAACTGATCACATATTGAACTCAAATACTATTCTTTTAGGTAGGTTTTATTTTGTGTATTTTTAAGACAGAAAATAAGCTTATTATTTTTCTTTTATACCTTATTTGTGATGCACTGTTTGATTAATGTTTTTCCAAATTTCATTAAAATCCAATAAATAAAAATTTCACAAATTTTCTGGCCATTCCTTAAATTTTGGAAACTAATTCAAATAACTGTTAAGAGTATTCTAATATTTAAATATACTAATTCTAAATGTATCTTTAAATATAATTAAAATAATTTAAGAGGAATTAGCATAATATATTGCAATGTTTAATATCCATATTTCATATGTTGAAAATATGAAATATTTTAATCAAAGAAATAATAACTGGATACATTGTTTGGATTAATAAAATTAAATCTTTTAAAATCCTTATGAATACTATTATTTAATGCTGTCTCGGCTAAGTACTGAAAGATATGTTACAATGTAGCATATTTAATTACTATAAATGCTAATATTTATTGAAATAATAAGCACTTTATGAATTAATTAAGTATCAACTGTAGTAATTTAAATAAATGTTCAAAAAGACATTTATGGAGATTACTTACAATTAGGGAACTTATTATTTAATAAAAACATTCAGACAAACAAACATTATTCATTTATACTGATCGGCAAAATTTCTTAATCCATATTTTCAAGCACAAACCATATATTTTATAAAACAGATTCAAAGCATTAGGCAAATTTCTAAACAATGTAACATCACACATTAAACTAGCTTTTCAACTAATGGATACCACCAGGGCTGGGGAGTCAGCCAAAAATGTTTGACTTCTAACCCCCGACTCTTTTCGATAATTTAATGTAGGGTCTTTACTAATGGATTTAAAAGAATTTGTCAAATAAATTTAATGAATTTTATTGAACTTGAAAATCTATAAAAACATTTTTTTCCCATAAGTTTTTTTTAACATCTTTAAAGATATAGTATTTGCACTCAATTAAAAGATATTCATGTATTCTAAATATGCTTACAAAAATACATATATCCTATAAAAATAACTGTACCATATGAACAGGTACCAAAGTATTATACAATAGATTAAAGCAAAAGAAAACTGCACATTTTCATCACAAATATGCTAGATTTATAATACACTAAATCTTTTTCTAACTAATATAATAGCTTACATAAGATCTTCTTTTATTGAGAATCAAAGATAACTTTTTTTAGGCCTCAGTGCTGAGAAAAGTTAACTTTAACTTGGTTAAAAAAGTTAAGGACATTAACTTGGTCCGCTACTATAACAGTCACTGTTTTTGCTACAAATTGTATTATTGAAGGATACAATTGAGCTGACCTGTTAACATTAAATCTAGAATTTTGTAAAAATAAAAAAAATTAGGAGGCCGTCCAATTTTAAACCAACCTTTACTTCCAATGCCCTACCTCTGACACCAGTTACAAATAGTTAACAAACAAAAGTAGGAAGCGATTATTAAAATAAACTTGTACATTACCAATATTAATTCATAATTTCACACAAAATTGTTTAATCTAATGAATTCACAGAATTCAATTTTTCCTAGACTTTAAACTGTTAATGAGTTCATAGAAATAGGTCCAGTTTTTTTTATTTTGAGGGAAATAAATGTAGTGCAATATTCTTATTTTACCATGTACTACATACATAAAAACATGATATAAAATGAGATTCCTTTATTACTAAAAAAATAAAAGAGTAACCATTACAACTTCTTTTATATATTTAAAAATAGGCACTTAACTTTTTCTTTTTAACAGTCAACAGCCAACAGTTGGCATTGATCTCAATTTCAGTCAAAGAATCTATTTATAACTGTGATGTTTAAAGTAACTTTAGATAGTATTTACATGTAAGCATTCTTCATAAAAAAAAAGTGGATCATGCACTGAGTAAATTAAATAATAACATTTAATTGCTTATAAATATTGTTGATAACTTTAATACTCTACAATTTATAAGTCTTCTAGAAAATAAAATTTTTGATAACTATGCTAAAAAACCTAGTTCTTCTGTTAATTAAAATTTGTTTAATTTCTTAATAATTGCAATTCTTAAGAATTAAGTTCTGATGTATTTTATTAAACTGTTGATTATAACTATTTCACTTAAGAACAAAAAATATAAATATATTTTCTGATTATTTATGATTAAATGTATTATTTTTTTTAAATTATTTTCGGTATCAAAAATTTGTAACAAATCTAAAAACTATAAAGAATTTTAACATAAAGAAATATTCTTTGACAAAAAACTAGTTACTGCCATTTTCCTGCTTAAACTATACATTGGAGAAAGATTAAAAAATAACATGTAATATTTTTACACTTAAAAATAACTTCATAAAACTAAAACTGTATTTTAATAATGGTTATATAAATTAAATGCTTAGTTAAGTTTTTCCTTGATTAATTAGATATAATAAAAAAGGCTACTACTCAGTAAGTACTTATATTTATTAACACAAAATAAGCATAACAGCTCAATTCCTTAAAATCTAATAAATAATAAAACAAAATCTACAATAATTTTTATATTTAATCACCAAACAAAAGTCAAATAAAAACACTTGAATTTTTAAAAATATATATTAAACACAATTAAGAAAATAATATTGTTCATATGTAAATTCCTCAAAGCACTTTTCAAGATGAACTATGAATAAAATTTTGTACACAGTAATGATTTTTTTTTGAAAACCACAATATTATTCTAAATGAAGAATAATCTAAAAATATAAACAGTACATATTGAAAAATAAAAATTTTAAAGAAAATTAAATAACACTGAAAACTCCCACTATGGAAACATTCATGTATAACACTATCTGTAATCCAAGTCTTTCACTTAATTTTTCATTTCTGTTTTAACACAAGACTTGAAAGCTTCCCATCCTTCAGTTTTAACAAGATGAGACTAAAACATAAAATTCATTGTGATAAGTAATACAAAAATTTTATTTCATATTAACATACAAGGTCAACAAAGCAAGAACATAGAAAAAAATGTGTCAAGCTCAAAATCTCACTGAAGAAAAAAAATAATTTTCCTTACATATGAATAGTGAGGAAAAAAACCCTTTGAAGCACTTAAAATCAACAAAATCAAAATACCAGATCTCATACATGGCTCTGAATAAAATTTCAGGACAAAAGTTCACTAGTTATACGAAGATTATTTTGTGTTTAAAACCAATAATTAACAATAAAAAAAATAAGAGGCTATGTACATCTTTAATATATATTTTTTAACAATTATTCATTTACTATTTTGTTTTTACTGTTATACAATGATCAAATTTACATTTGCCTTTAAATTTTGTTTGAACTAGTTTCATTATGAAAAGCAATGATACTAAAACCTTTTTTTTGCAGGAAAACGAAAGTATTTTGATGGGTTTCTCTAGCTTGTTCATACTTAATAGAAATATAACATAATGTAATGTATAAACAAGAAAACACAAAAGGAATTACAGACTGAAGTACAATATTACTCTTTAATTTATTAAAACAATAACTTCCTTATTTGCACACAATTTAAAATTATCCTTAAATGTTATTAAGAAAAACACAACCTTATTGATTTTATCATTCAAGGATTCTTCTTCTGATCCATAACCTAGTTATCAGCAAGTTCACTTTTGTATTTCATAATCAAAAATTATTTCCTTTGTTTTCTGGAACTTTTATCAATTAAATATCTCAAAACACATCAAATTATTATAATGGTGTATATGTTACAGCTAAAGTTTGAATATCCCAAAGTGACAAATATTGTTAATAAAACAACTAGCCTGAAGATCGAAATTCCTTTTTTCAGGCTTTCGACAGACTTCTAGAATCAATTTGCAATTTGACCAAACTTCAGGCGTCGGAAATAACATAAGTAAAAGTTTAAAAAAAAATTATTATTATTTTTTTTTATGAACATTGCTAATATTGGGAGATAGATCTCTGAACTAAAATGAGACAACATACATGTATTTTATTGTAGAAGTTATTGTATTTTAGGGCATTTCAGGGCGTTTATTTTTTTTATGAATTTCAGAAGATGTACTTAAAATCAACTTGTAAATTACAGTTTTTCAAATTCGATTTAAATATTTATTCAATAAAAGATAATTTTTCTTTGAAAATAAAAAGATTATTACTTCTATGAAATTTTTTTATTGATAATTTCCCTATACACAATTACCAAAGTACATAACCTTGCATTGTTTTTTATAATTTCATAAGAAAAAATTTACATTCTTCAAAATATGTACAAAAATATTTATAAATTCTCTTTAATTTGAACTTACAGAATCTATAAAAACTAAAATTTATATATGCCCAAAGGAAAGAACCAAAATTAAAACTAAGTTAATAACTTTATTAATTCTTTTGATTTTGAATAAAAGATGCCATCAAAACAAACTTAACTTGAAACAGAGACAGATTAGAATACTTTTTTCCTATTTTGGTGGCATATGAGTTGGTGTAATTTATTGTAATTACCAAGAGACAGAAAGGTAAAAATTAATATTTTACTATAATACATTTCTACATAATGTTAAAAATGAAAATACAATGAAAATTAGGTACAGAACCATTTTAAGGTGAGAATGAAGAAATTAGCAATATTGTTCTTAACTGTGTTGTTTTAAAAAGAACATTGTATATATTTTCCATAACTGCTCAAAATTTCATATGGATATAAAGGTGATTGTAGGTACAACTGAAATTTCCTGAACAACAAGGCATATTTTCTAAAACTGTGCATAAAATAAATTAGACCCCTTTTCCCTTCCCCTGCTTTTTAGTAAAATTGCAATACCGAATTTGTGGAGGTTTTCAAGTTTAAACACACAGCATATTCCCATCTCACATTTAATATAAAACCCCAGTAAAATGTTGAATAAAGTCATTTAATATTACAAATGTCTACAAAATTTCATATAAACTCTTTATTTTAAAGATGGAAAAGACATTTTTTGCAAAATATAGATATTCAGAATGATAGATATGAAATTTCGAACGAGATTCAATTTTCAGAATAATTAGTCTCAGAATTTTGAAACACAATCATCTTTGAGTGAATAATTTTAATCTTAATGATGAAAGTGTTGGAATGTGTAAAAGTTTTTTTAATAAAAAAAAGTAATAACAATCAATTGAAATAAGACCAATTCATGTTTTTTTTTATAATTAAATAGTTTTAAAATATTATTATATATGAAAAAATAATTACATACTTTGAATCCTCTATGCAGTCTATCCCTCATAATAGCAATAAATTCTTTATATGATAATTGGCCATCTCCATCTTCGTCAAAGATTTGAAATACAGCATTGACTAAGTTAGCATCTAAGCTATGACCAGTACATATTGCAACTGCACGATGAAATTCCTCTGTACAAATAGAAAAAAAATATTCATTATAGTATTAATAAAACTATTCAAAGATAATTGCAAGATATTACACATAACACTTCTCTAAGATGAAAAGTAATATTTGAAGTGTCTATATAAAAAGATCAATCAAATGAAAAAACCTTAAAAATGATTTTTGGAAAAAATTCTGACTGGTAGGCAAGAGATATACTACTCGATATAAACTCCATTGAATTGAAACATATATTATTATCTAGAGTCCCTCAACGATTTTCCTTTTTTTAATGCTTCAAACAGCAGTAATATTGCCTGGTGTCATTGCTCGATTTTGATCAAGAAGTGTGCCTTTTACAGATAAATCAAAATTTGAATTTTCTAATGCACTTACTGTTGTGACAAACATGCACCATACTCATCTGATCAAAAATTTAAATAGATTTTATACTTTTTACAGTCAAAAGTCCTATAACAATATGCCATTCTTTTTGTTACATTTCTCTGATGGACTACCATATTTATACTGCTACTCTGAAGAAGCTTCTTTTTATTATAATCCTTTGCCTTTACTGGACATTCATTACATTATGTAACAATTGTAAAATCACTATTCTGTATGGAATAGTGATGTAAAATTTCAAAATTTTCATTCCACTGGCCTTCGTTCAATGAAATTATTTTGAGAAGAGGGGTTTTTTCTTTCAAAATACAGATTTTCACTTCACAGATTTAACGTTAAAAACATTCAAGAGTCAATTCAACCTTTATGAAGGACCAGTTTTAGCTAACAAAATATTGATTATCTTTAGAAACATTTTTTATATCCACCATAATTTCCTGCCTATAATCCACAGTTAAAAACCTCAAGTTCTTAAATATGAATAAAAAGGCACTGCAGATTATCCATCAGACTTTTTTTTTGTAGAAGTAATTGGTAAAATATAATTCTTAAAATGCACTTCGGAAATCTATTTATCCATAGATGACGCTGCAATTCTATAATTATCTGCCATTGAAGACTGTCTTATTCATCAGCCATACTTTACATCATCATACTTTAATCAGATATTAATCTTCTAAAAACACATTTTTAACCAATTATATATGATGGGGAGAGAAGTAAATTCTTCTTCAACTGCCAATTTTACATTTTGCCTTCATATACAGTAGTGAAATTTCATCTATTTTTACCTTTAAGCATTCAAAAATATCAAATAAGTGGAGTCAAATTAGTTATTTTACAGTTTAATTTAAAGACGTAAATAAAGTAAAATACATTGGGAATCATGAGGTTGGAAGAATACTCCATATTGTTGAATCAAATGAGAGATATTGAAGGTTAAAAAAAAAAAGTAGAATTGTAAAGAACACATAATAAAGGATTTACCCAAATCGGCATCCATCATAGATATAATTGAAAGAAACATTATGTTGCAAATGCCATCCCAGAGAGAAACGGTTTTGCCATTACAATATACAAGATCTAACTGAAAAGCTTGGATAATGGGCTTAGAAAAGTTTAATGGTTTACTCACAAGGTGCTACCATTTTATGAAAAGGAATTATGTTATTTGTACAATGAAGGCATAAAAGTTGTTGGAAAACTAGGAAAAAGCAAATAACTTTTAAAACTGAAATCTTCCAACATAGATGAAGTGCTGTTATCATTGTTTTGACCTTTATACTGAATTATTCATTTAAAAAAATTCAATTCTATTTCTAGAAACACAGCATAAAAAATAAGCCTTTCCAGTTATATTATACTGCACAGCAAATGATATAAAATTATCAATCACAGTACTTTTTAAGTGAAAAATGCTTTCAAAGGGAATAGAAATCCTAATACTAAAAGGGACAAAATTAAACGTTCTGCTTGAATTCGATGCTATGAGAGCCGATATTAATAAAAAATGTCAAAAACTCATTATATATCTGTGAAAAAGGACATTATTTCAAGTAGTGTCACCAAAATAATTTCAGCTTCTTGATTTTCAAATAAATCTATAATTTAAAACAAAGCGTGAGATCTCATGGAAACGATGGAAGATGGAAAGCAATCTATCTTAAAGTAGGCAAGATGAGATGTGCAAGTGGATAAAAAAAAAAAACTAGGCAAAGTATCTGAAATAAAAAAAACGTTTTCCAAATGATAAAAGACTGTGATACTTTTACAAATTAATTTCAACATAATAAATTGTCTGATGAACATCTAACTTTGTTCTATTCTGATTTGGATATTTTTTATTTCAAATAATCGACAGATTATATACACCACTTTGGATGACTTCAATTGTTTTATCCCCAAAAATTATGACTATGGATTGTGAGGTGATTCAAATTATAAGCAGGAAATTATTGAAGCTTAAATTAATTATTAAAATACAAAAGGAGTTTTGAAAATAATATTTGTCTGACAAATGTCGAACTTCACCACAAACTGTTTTTTAAAATTGGAAGGAATTTTCATATGATAAATGATTACTATATTAACATGAAATGGCTTTCAGATACTTTGAATTTATATTTAGACAATATTCTTTAAGAGACTTTAAAAAAACAAAAGCTATAATTAGAATTTATTTATTTATCAAAATAAACAAAGGAAACGACTTTGTTCCTCATTCTGAATGACAAGCAAATAAATAAATTATTTGTTAAGTACAAATAAAACTTGAATTGTCATATAAATTAAAAATCATTAAAAATACAGTTGTTTAACAAATTAAATTTTCAATTAAAAAATGCTAGCAAATAGTATTCTTAGACAATATAAATAAATTAGTTTGAGAAAAACAATGATAAAAAAAAACATTTTTATTAATTCCATAAGTGATGTCTATTGATTTTTATAGAGGTGATTGCAGAAAATAGCAATTATTTGAAAGCAACACTTGAAAATTTATGATTTCAAAACAATGACAAGAATATCAAAGTTACATATGAATGCAATTATAAAAAAAAATCCCAGATATTTAAGAACTAAAAATAATTAGATAAATTTAGCTCGCTAAATAGATTTAAAAAATTAAAATTAAAAACATGTAACTATATAAAGGATTGGTAATTTACTAAAATAATAATTTAATAATATATAAAAAAATTAAAAAATTAAACAAAATAAGTTTAAAGACTTATTTATTTATGGGCTTTATAACAAATAAATAGCAGTTTTTTCATTATTAAAAACTGAATTAAAACTTTAAAATGAGATATAAAATTAAATACATTGCTAAAAATATATATTCTCTTAGAAAACCCCTTTTCTATTTCAACAATATTTTACACATATTTAAGCAAATTAATGAAAATACCTTGAGAAATAGGTCTATTAGCAAATGTAAACATCCTCATTGCTATGGAGAAATCATCCAGGTTATTTAAAAATTGACAAAAGGCTTTGAATTGTGAGAAGGATATACCCTAAAAAAATACAATAATTTTTTAATAAAAGTAAAAAAAATGGTAGAATATTTTTTTTTCAGTTAATTGCATTAAAGCTAATTTTTTATAAAAGGAAATTTAAAAAATGAAACCGATATTTACAATATATTAATTAAAATATACTGTATATTTTCATGTATAGGCCGAGAACTTTTTAAAAAATAAATTACAGAGTCGATAATAATAGAATATCGTAAATACTTAGTACATAACAATAGCAATAAAATTGAAATATTACTTTAAGCTTTTAACTTAGTATTTGGATGTTTTAAATGCAACCTTTATGCAAAACGAAAAAGTAATTTCAGCTTATATACAGATTTTAAAGTTAAAGTAAATATTTTGAAGCAAAAAAGCACACTAATACAGAGATTGATTTATATTCGGAAATATATGATAATTATATTTTGATGCAATAACGCAAATTTGATTAAAATTACTTATGAGAGATGAAAGGAATTTTATATGAATAAACGTGGAAAAAGTAATTAGAATGAGATTTCCTTGCAGCGATTAAATTAACATATTTTATAAAAAGATCTATAAAATTATTAATTGTAACACACTTTGTAAAATATAGTTAATAAATATTTGTAAAAGTACTTAGAGTGAGTGGGGTTTGGATATAACATCTTGACCTGCATTCAATAATTTATGCATTTTTATAGTTATATTAAAATCAAGTTGTTTCTTTGCCATTAAAAAGGCTTTTATCTGGGAAGATCTGCAAGTCTCCACCAAAAGAAGACTTCAACTCGATTTTTTACTGTTTTTATGTCTCCACATCTTGGATCTAAAAGAAAAAACTGTAGTAGAGTCATCATCAGCAATTGAAATAATTAAAAATTTGATGGAGGGTGCATATTTAAAAGTTGCATAGTTGCCCATGTGCTTAGAGGTGTTATCAATAGATTTTTAAAAGACCCCCTTTTCAAACTGATATCTTTATCATGACATAAATGCAGGTTGATGTATATACATAAAATAAACATTACTGAAAAATCAAACCAAAAGCATATTAAAAAAAAAAAAAAAAAAAAAAAACTCTAAAAAAAAAAAGATACAAAGGACTTTTTAGAAACAATAAATTTTTATAAGAAAGCAATAACAGCACTGACTATACATAAATTTTTGTGTTTCATAAGTTCATCTCATGGAGGAAAATATTGAAAGTAAATTCATTCAAGAACAGAAACATACGTTTATGTATACGTTTTTATTTAAATATTTTTTTTAATTTGTAACTTCCTGCTTATTGTTTAGACTTTCCTCATAGTTTAGTTTCTGCAAATCCTGCATATTTAGGGCATTTTCCCACATTTCTTCCAAGAAATACTAAATCAATACACCAAATTTCACATAATTTTTCTAGGTACTGTGTAAGTTAAAAACTTCTGGTTCCACAATTATGTTGGAATATGTTGCACAATTTGTTTTGACTTGGATGCAATCATCTAGCGAGCAGAAATAACATGGTTTATAATGTTCCGAGAGCATCCAAAAAAGTTATATGGCTTTGAAAACTGAAAAAGAAGATCTCAACAAACAGAAGCAGTAAGGAAATACTCAAAAATGTTATATTTTTTCAGTAAATCAAAACAATGGGGACAATGCAGACTAAACTTTTTCAGCTACATATATCTGTCCTGATTGTGAACTCAAACCCACTGAAGATACTGTACTTTCTGAACAAGAAGACAGCTGCAAGCATGAATTAAAAGAACAGGATCATAACAGTAATGGTGTTGAACATTGAGTCTTAAACAATGTTGCATTCACAGCAAGGAATATTAGGAATTCTGAAAGTAAATTTGAACATTCAACCAAGGTAAATGATAACTACAAGGATCTAGCAGACTGATAACATGAATTATCAATAGCAGAAAGCGATCAAATAATTATGAATGAGCCACATCATATCAATATACAATATAATTTCTTGAAAGGTACAAACAAATGCTGTCTTTCTGTAATAATGATGTGTAGATAAACAAACAATGGTGAGAATTTTCTTAGAAGATGGCTCATTTATTCATAGAGCACCAAAAAAAAAATTATTCTTTATTTCAGGCAAAAGTTTTGTGTTTTCTAGTATGCCAATCTTTGGAAAATCTGGAATAAATTACTGGATGCATGCTCAAGAATACTTATAAACATGTTAAAATTCAGTATATCACCAGGAATGTCTAAAGATATGGTTGAAAATATCATTGTGATTACAGATTAATAAAACTTTTGAGAAGCTTTTACATTTATGTTGGTTGTGCCTAAAAAACTTGCATTCATTGTAGAAAAATGTTCAGAATGAAATGCTAGATTTGTTGGTAAACTCTGTTCTGGAAAATATATTTTATTGAAATATCTCAAATATTTTAGTCTTATATTATTTAGACTGTATGCCAGGTATAAATCATATTCAATAGCTTTCATTTACAATGTGATTCATGACGTAGAAGTCATTGCAATAAAGCAACATTTTGTTAGATATAAACCTATAATAAAAACCATAGGTTAAGAATTATTAGAAAGTATAGTTGATTTTTTGAAATAGTGCAGCCTAGATTTATAAAACTGCAGAAGCAAGGTTACGATAGCGGTTTAAATATGAAAAGAAAAATCAAAGAATTCAGAAATGCATCATAAAAGAAATCCATAAGTGTATTATGGATGTCATAGTCTAAATTTAGTGGTAGGTGATAGTGCAACAAATTGCCTGGAATCCATTTCTTTTTTTCTTTTTTGAAACCATCTAGCACATTTCCTAACCTACCACGGGTGATAGCATATACTGAAAAAACAAATGTTAACTGCCTCCCTACAAAACCTTTATGTAAGACAAGACGGCAGTGCAGAATAGTATGTGTCAAGACAAATAAGTATAAAATCACAGGAGCTTGAGAAGCTCTTTATGAACTTTCAGAAATTCCTATATCTGATCCTATGTGTCAGACTATTGTACCATACATAAAAAAATGACAGTTCTCTAGCGATGATAAATATCTGAAATGATATTTTAGGCAAGAATAATTGTTGTCAGCAAAAAAATGCAAAATATCTCTGTGGAATTGTCTACTGCTCTTTTAAGAATGAACAGTGTCACTGATTATTTGATTGATTATTACTTAAATAGATATTAAAAATCATGAGGATCAGCAAAAGAATTACCTACATAATTAGATGTAGAGCTCGTTTGCAGAAGAAAATGGATAAGCAGAAAAGGAGGCTGTTTGAATAAGAGTGCACTGATAGGGTTCCATATGCAGATGATTTTATAATCTTTTTTTGGGTCATGGGTTCAGAGCTATAACTCTTTATCATAGCAATTTGAATACCTACAAATGTTTCAATAACACAAAGATTTTTAAACATATTAAACTATCTGTCAAATGAAAATAAACTCAAAGTATCATGTCAAGTTTGAAGAATAAGGATGTGATCACCCAATTGAACTAGATATAGCCAAAAAAATTATTTCCTAAAGATGTAAAGCTTCTAGTAGAAGCCACTAGGATGGAAACATTAATAAGTTACAAGATGCTATACAAATCTGTGAGGTGCACCAAGAATAATATTTCAAGATTCCCATTACTGTTGCTACTGGCAAGAAAAGCCTGAGTAAACTAAAACTTATAAAAATATATTTATGGTCACCTGGGTCTCAAGACAGAACGAATTATTTGCAATTTTTTCTATAAAAAATGATCTTGCAAAGAATATAAAAATAAAAAGTGCCATAAAAAGATTCACTCATCTAAAAGCTAGAAATAATATTTTAGGTAATGTTTAAAAAAAATGTTCATAATAGTTGAGAAAAACAATATATTGTTACTGTTTGTTAACAAATAACCTTGGTAATAAAAGGTTCTTAGTTTTGGGATCAATCGGATCTCAAATCAGATTGAGTGGCTACCCAGGCTTTTGTCCAAAGCGTCAAAAGCCTGGGTGTAATAAAATCAAACTATCATATGAGGTGAATGCCATTATCATATATTAGAAATCATTGAAATGAAAGTGTGTTATCATCTCCATGTAATGTGAAATAAACTTCATTTAATTAAAGATATAAAACAATCATTAAAATACTACTTCCTAACTTTAAAAGATGACAATTAAGTATAGATATAAACAAGCATGATAAGCAATATCACAAGCATGATACTATGAATGCCTAAGCCATTGATTCGATGTATCTTCTCAGCTTTCAAAGCCCTTTTACTAATCATAGGCAGTTTCTTAATCATAACCTCTACTTTAAAAAGGTTTCTAAGATCTCATGATCATTATATGATCTGATGGTTTCTATGAAGATCTTAATAATGGCAGATCACAGTCTTAGTTATGAAAGATCAGTCTATTCATATTTTAAAGCAGTTCTTGTTTCCTGGAATCTTTTGACGATATTCAATATCCCACTTCAAAATATGGGATTTTACTTATTTTTTTATTTGTTTCAAAATGCAAACATTTAGTAATGGAACAATAGTTAATTCATTATTCCTATAGAAGCGTTTCACTAACGAAGTTTCAACTTTTAATAACAAACTCAATGTAATGCATTATATAAAAAATCCATGCATATCTAGATGCTTCATCATTACAAACTTGATTTGAATGCATTTGCTGCCAATTCTATATATTAGAGTCTTCTTTAGATGATATTTAAAATTATTATTATTTATGTGTTAACCGTTAATATTATGCTTGTATAAGAAATTTACCCAGCAAGTTTCCTTTTCAGGCAAACCACATTTTTTATTCATTAATTGTTGTTGTTTTTATGACCTTTTCCCATTTTCAACAATTTATAGAACATCATGTACATGTATAAAACTCTATAGAAATTGATATCTGTATAATATATATATATAAACTCTGCAGAAAAGTATGAAAACTAACAAACTTTATATTTGTATATTCAGAAAATATAAATGAAAAATATGATACTTTAAAAATAATTTAAACAAAATATTTACCTTTTCATCCGGAATACGCTCATGCACTCGCTCAATGTACGCTTCGTAATCACTACTATGTACAAGTGTATAACGAAGTAAAATGCGAGCAAAATCGACTTCAGATATAGTTGGCATTCCTCTAGAAAATTCTGTAAATTCTAATTCTAACACTTCTGTTTGCAAGTTATCCATAAACCTGATAAATTACAGAATCCATTAAATAATGTAAACTCTATGAAGGGAAAGAAAGAAGGTTCACAAAAAAAAAATGAGAATTACCTGTAAAAATCATCATAACTAAGATCCTCATTTCCTTTTTTACCAAATAAATGAATTAATAATGTAGTATCAACAGTATCAAAATCAGCATCTTCCTGAAACATATATTCACTTTCAGAATGACTGTATGTTACTGACAAGATTAAATTATTAAACTATAATTAGGAAACAAATTATCTATTATTAACTATTTAAATAAAAAACATTCAGATAAATTAAAGATTATTTTCTCTGCCTTAAAAGAAAACAGAGTAATTTCACACATTTTTTATCAGTTTTATATAAAAAAAAATAATAATAATTGAATTGTTCATTTGCGGGAATAGGAATTTAAAAAAAAATGCAAATTTTGATGACTGATCATCTATACAACCTTACAAAGTGCCCTAAATACGTACATTGTATGAAAGAATCATATGATACCAGTTGGCAGTCATGCATTTGAATATTTATTATACTGTTTGGGTTTCACTGTCATCTAACATGCAAGATGATAGCCAGATGTATCAAGAAGGGATACACATTCACTTTCCTGGCAAAATCAAAATGATCCAAACAACAGATAAATCCAAAAAACTGAAAACTTCTTGATTCCCCGATTCCTGATTGTATATATTTTGACATGAAATTATTTTCTCAATATTTTAACTAAATTTTTTCATGGCTTAGGCCTTCATAGTATCTTTCTAGTTTTCTAGGCCCTTCTACTAGTTTCCTAGATAAAAAGTTTTTCACTCTATATTTGTACATACTTTTCGACTTTCCACCTGCAATATATTCCCTTTGCTTATTGGTACATGTTTTTGTTTTCAGTTTCACTGCAGCAGCTACCGTAAAATTAAGATATTAAATCAATTTTTATTGTTTTTCTAATTTTTGTATGCCTATTTTAAAACTGACTTAGATATAAAGGAATATTTGATTGAAATCTAGAATATTGTACTCCTGAGGAAATCGCCAATCTTGCAACCCGAAATATTTCGCCAATTTCTGAAGGGTTATAATACTTTAATTGAAAAATTCCTTATTTCTTCTTTTTCTGAATAATATAATGATTATTATAAAGTTACTTTGATTGTTTGTAGAATTTTTATTTTAAAATAAATAGGAACAGAAATATATACTTTTTTTAAAAATAATTATTCCGAGATATTATAGATTATTCCGAGAATATTCTTATAACGGTATGTCGGCCACTGATGTAGAATATAAATAATTGTTATGTTTCCACTCTTGAAAACATCAAATAAACAAAATGATTCTTTGCTTTATTAATAACTTATATTTGATTATCAAATAATTAATTTCTTTTAAATGCTGATGACATAGTTAAGGTTTTGTGGCAATCGTTATTTGAATTCGCACCGAAAAATGTCACTTTTTTATTTTAGAACGTTAGTTCAAGAACGAAAACGCCGCTCGAACGTATTAAATTGTTCTGTGGTTTTGTGATGTTATCCAAGTTTTCTTCATTCATTTGATATAGCTATGAAAGGACATGTTTTAGTGAGGCAATAAAAAAAAAAAAGCCTCCAACAAAGGATATACCAGAATAAATTGTAAGTTACTCTCTAGTTTATACGTCTTTTTTTTTTTTTTTTTTTTTTTTTTTTAATAATATTGTTTTATCATTCGAATTCGACATCGTAAACAACATTACATTTTTTTGGCATAATATCAAAACAAGTCGGCATATTAGCGAATAATTTTAGGGTAATAGCGATTATTATCATTGCTAAAAAATTACATTTTTGTGAGTTAGTAAAACAAAATTTCACATAATTGATATTTAAATTGTTAGTCGTCCCAATTTTATCATTAAAGCGCTAAAATTTGGAGATAAAGAGATAGATTTTGGCGTACAAACAAATTAGGAATAAAATTTTGCTTAGTGAAAAAATCTGGCATAAAAGCACTTTAAGGAATGAAATTTAATGTTAATAGCAACTAATATTGGCATAATAATGATTTTAGGTAAAATAACGTTTTACAACGATAACTAACTTCGGCAGCTATTATGTTTGTTTACTGGGGCCTGAATGGCCGAGTGGCTACCTCTCTGGCGCTCGGTACCACAGGTTTCGGGTTCGAGTCCCGGCGGTGCCATGGATGTTTGTAGTGGTTCGGAATCCACTTTATTAAAGCGAATAGGTTCAAATAGGTTCGTAGAGCGTTGCGGGTTCATTGCTACTCCGCGTCCGTGGCTTATCTTCAAGTTACACGCGCCTCCTGGGTAATACAAAGTGAGTAACGTCTGTGCAGCGCTTACCTTAAGGCATCCAAGACAGTTGTCTAAGTGTTTGCCAGCTGCATTAGAAAAAAAATGTTTGTTTACTTGACAATTTGGCTTCCTGGCGATGGATTTAGCGCAAAGGATACATGATTCTAGATTTTTACCGAATATTTTTGTACTAAAATATTATTTTATAGCTTGATTCAGCATTTTTTCCCTTCCTACTGCGGATGGATTTTGTTCTAATATATATACTGATTTTAATTTTCTAATTATAATGCGTTTTAAACATAATAAATAAAACAATATGACTAGTTGTGACCAAAAAGTAAAACTGAGTACATCACACTATAATCAGGTATAAAGCATCATTAGTATTAGTATAATAAGTAATTTAGACAACATATTAGCTGCTTGCAATATTTTTAGATTAGAAGTATAAACTTCTTATAAAAACAAGCAAAAAACGAAAGCACAACTGAATAACGAAAAAATATGCATGCACATTTGAAAGCAAATTTAAACAAAAAAAATTAACGTGGAAAAAAACATTAAAAGAACTGATTAGAAATGAATCTGTTAAAAATAATTCATGATATAGCAATACAGTTCAGAAAGGTAAAAATGCCATTCAAAAAGCATTTACAATGAAAACAAGAAAAACACTACACATAAAGCAAACCATACAAAAATTCCTTTGGCAGCAGAATGATTTACTAATAGCATTAGCAAAAATTCTAAGTATCAGTATGCACTTTTCAAAGCAAAATAATCATTCATTGAACAAGCTGATAAGCAGACCAAAATCTGAAAAAAGGTGCAAATCTTACATCACTACTAGATCGATCTTTTCGTCGTAACATATTTCCTTTTCTTGCAACAGTACTAAAAATTTTCTCCAGCTAAAATTGCAGAAAATTATTAGTTTCGAAGAATATATGGCAATTCAAGGAATTAATTTTGTATTTTGATAAAAATATAAAACAAATTTCTTTAAAATCACATGGAAAACCATTAAAAATTATTAAAACATGATACATATATTGAAAATTATAATTGACGAAATATTCAAAATATATTTCTTTACCCAACAAACTGTAATAAGAAGACTTTGAAATTTAAATTATAACTGCTATTAAATCACATAATAAATACAGGGAGAATATAAAAAATGATAAGGCTATATGAACTCCTAGTTATCAAACAGTTCATAGAAACTGAATAAAATTTGGATTTAAGGCATCTTGAGGTATGAACTCATCATAAGAAAAACAACAAATAAATTCAACATTTTCGATTACAGCGATAAAATTTTTAAAATTTCAAATGGTAACAACTACTTTTTTTAGTTGGAATGTTATCTCCATAATGAAAAATCATAAATAGTGTAGAATGTACCTGTAGCACAAAAATCGCCAGCGCTACAAAGACTAAGAAGAAAAATGAAAACAACCAAGGACACAAAGCAAAACATTTTATTGTGTTTCACAAATTTTCTATGTGACCTCCTTCACATACGATGACACTTTGCTTGCGGCAGATGGTGGATAGCAAGGACCATGTCAAGGAGAATCTATTGAACATGACGTCTGATGATATCTTTTTCAAAGCAGATGCTGTTAGCGGATTAAATGCATACACTTTGGATTTCAGGTATACCCACGGCCAGAAATCCATTGGAATAAGATCGGGAGATCTTGGTTGCCACGGAAACGTGAAATGGCGGGAAATAACTGTCACCAAAGTGTTGTTATTAAACGTTTTACAGAAGGGAGAATTATCTTGCATACACACAGTGTCACAGAGTATTAAATTTTTGCAAATCGGGAATTACGTAATTAGTCAACATTTCTAGATAGCGAGCACTCGTTACCGTACATGTTTGTAAAATTTCGGCAATAATCTCTTCAAAAAAGTAGGTGCCGAGAATGAAGGTACTTGTTATAGCGCACCACACAGTCACTTTTTCTTTGCGTAACGAAAGTGCAAACCACACCATGAAGATTATCGTCTGCCCAGTGCAGAAATGCATAAAGGCTAACTGCTATCATCATCATACAGGATGATGTAATCATTCAAGAAATCTAGCAGTAGTTGGTTATTATCAGCTTGCAACATCTAGACACGCTGGAACCTGGACAGAGCATGTGGAGATCAAAGCGCAGAATCTTGGGGACTGTAGAATTCGGCAACTGCAGAACGAGTAAAACACAGTGTGCACTTGGCACGGCGATTTTAGCTTATTGTATCATGGACTTCTGCAACAGCCTCGACGGGAACAAAGGTCGTCCAGACCGAGATCGTGTACCGTACAGCTTTTACAATACATGGGGCTCGGCTATCTTGCTAAACCCATAATTTCTGCAGTAGACACTCAATGTCTTTGTGGCATTTTGTCTGTACAGAGAATAAGTCTTTATAATTTTTCCATGTTGTATATGGCATGTTGTTCAGAATGCAAGAAAGCAGAGTTCCACAGTGCTTTTTCTTTCAACTAATGTGACGACGTCAGTAATGGCGGTGTCTTCAGCGAACCAGGAAATCTGAATACCTTGGCCTTTTCTAGTCTCGAAGGAAATTGACTAGACTGGATCAGATGCGAAGACATCGTGTGAAATGTGACATAATTAGAAAAGAAAGTTGTGCTCTGGCAAGCAAGCGCCACAGTTATTTTCTCTTTTCTTCTTAGACTGTGTAGCGTCGGCGATTTTCGTACCATCCGAATACTATTTGTGGTTTTTCACTATGGAGATCACATTCTAATAAAAAAAAGTAGATGTTGCTAGTTGAAATTTTGTCACTGTAACCGTAATTAACTGCTGTTTTTTTATATGATTCTTGACTGCATATCTCAAAATACCTTAAACCAAAATTTTATTAAGTTTCTGTAAACAGCACGATAGCTAGAGGCTCATATACCAGGATAGTTTTTTTATAATCAGGGTGATTATAAAAAAACTATCCTGGTATATGAGCCTTTATATACCTTTATATGAGCCTTTATTACCTGGTATATGAGCAATTTATATTATACTACATATAAATTGCATAATAAATATTTTTTTATTAAAAAATATCTCATCAAAAAATTATGTACACAAATAAAATATTTATTTTATTTAAAAATAATTTAATCATATTTAATAATATTCTCTACATAAAAACACTTTGCAATTTTTTTACATAAGGATATTATTCTTAATAGTTTCAAATAATGCAAAAAGAAGCTTTTGCAACCTTTCATTTTACTTTTTTTTTAACATGGGGGAAAAAAACCTTTTACTTACTAATTGAATCAGAAATTGCATATAAATACTAAAAAAAATAATAAATAATAATAATAACTAAAATTTTTACATATTCAAAATATTAATTTCATATATGAGGAATAATTATATATAGTATGTAGCCACTATAACTATATAACAGTTATATAATCTTTAAGTGATACAAGAAAAGCCAGACTTAAAATTATATTCTTAAGTTTAGATTTAAAAAAATCCAAATTAATAATGTTAATAGTCTAAGCAATTGCACTATAATCTGATATTAGTTTAGCAAGATAAACCAAAGTATAATTCAAATAATTATTATAAAATATCTTTAGAAAATACTAGGAACACCTTTCATTTTTTAATTTGAACTATACATAAATTAATTACTTAAAATGTATGCTATAATTAAAGTACATTTTGTACTTTTTTTATCAGAAAAAAAAAGTATAAATTTGATCAGTTAACAAAACAATAATACAGTTACTTGCTCTTTTTAATTTAAACAGGATTCAGAAACACCTATCAGAAATAATTTTATTACTATTACAATAACCTTAAAAGAATGTAATTTAAATAAATTATGCATATAAAACATGCTAGTAGTGATTTAATAAACTTTTAAAAGAGCATATGAGTAAATACATGATTAAAAATAATAAAAATACATTGATTTTCTTCATTAGTAAACATTTTTTTCATAGATTAAACCAAGAGAAAAATGTACAGTATTTTCTCATAAAAATAATTTTTTATTTTATTTTGAGTGATACAAAAAAGCTCACTTCAAAGCATCTTCTTGATTTTAGATTTTTAAAAATCCAAATTAATAGTGTTAGAAGTCTAAGCAATTTCATAAACCATGTTCTATTAATATATTTAAAAAATTAATGATTAATTAATAAGAACATTTTTTGAAAAAATATAAAATGCATACCTATCATTCAAATAATATAAACAATTACCACATTAAAATGACTATAAAACTACCAACATGAAATAAATGTATTTTACATGAGCATGCTTTTGCTCATGAAAATACCTATTACCAACACAATATATGAATGTACCTCGTAAGGATTCTGTCATTAAAAATAAAATATTTATTGCAACAACAATAAGGGAATTCTTTTGTGGTGTTAAATGTAAAAAGAAAAGAATTTTCTCTAAATTATAATTTAAATTTATAGATTATTTATTATATTATAAAAGAAATGGTAGGCTTTTATAAATATTTTTAGAATCCCTATTAACACTATTTCCTTTTCTGATATATAAATTTCAACTAAAAGTAATAACAATATTTAAAATTCTTTGTCTGAATTCTCATTATAAAAATAATGGAATTATAAGATATCTGTAAAAAAAATTATATAAAACACCAACCACATGATTAGAGATGTGTCCGCTATTGTAAGGTACGTAAATGATTTAAAAGATGGTCATGTTTTATTTCTGACAGATATATATATATAACCAATTAACTCAATTTAAAAAAAAAATAGAAAAAATTTCAGATAGTGATGAATCATGTAGCTAACGAGTGCTTAATATTCATTAGTACAAACAACTCATTGAACTAATTTTTAAGGAATTGTTTTTGTAAGAAACTCATGATTTTTAATTAAATATTATTTAAGATACAGATTTTTTTTTACTTGCTTATAAAAATGGCCTTGGTGCTTTAATTAATCAACTTAAATATTTATGAAGAACTTTCTAATATTCATTCTAATACACCAGACTATTCATTATAAATAAAAATGCACTATTAAATTTTTGATTTTTTTAAAGGGTGAGAGAAAAATTAAATACTTATGAATCTATAAGATTTCAACATACAAAATGATTAGTAGCATGTCAATGATAACATGAAAGAAGTATCAATCAGTGGACCATTTTACAAAATAATAGACCTAATTTTTGAGAAATTTTTTTCATCAAATTTACTACATATTATCAGTCACTTTTAATGAATTACTTTTACCTCTGTTTTAAATTCTCAAACAATGACAAACTGTATCAATTATAATTTAATGATTTGAAGGCAGATTTTAGCTGCAAAAATTTGAAAAATTTCTTTTACATGAAACTAACTATATACTTATATTAATTATGCTTTACAATTTATTGTATGCAAATTTATAAGTACATGAGTTGGAAGATCTTGTACTGATTCTTGGTATACAAACAATGATTAAAAGTAAATTATATGATAAAAACATATAAATTTCACAAAAAAATTTACAATTAAATATTTACATATTTTTTTTAATTTTACAATGCTAATTAAATTTTTTTCACTGAAACTAATCTTTATGAACAAAAAAAAAAATTCAAAATTATTCATTACCTTCTACATTATTAAAAATTAATATTAATTAATTGTTATTGTTCTCTTTTCTGTCCTTTATATTCCAACTGAAGCAAATACTGGGAATATTTATACACATAACAGGATGATTTTACATTTGAGTTATTTCAGCTAAACTAATGTCGCTTACGATTTTTCGAAGCCCAATGAAACAGTGAAAGAAGTAAAAACTGTTTTTATTGTATAATTTTAAAAATGGCTACTTTTCTATAAATTTATTATTATTAATTTGCTAATACAATAAAAATGCTTATCACTAAATATAATGCCCAGAACAAGAATATAAATGTAATAAGCGTAACTTATTTAATTATTGGTAAAAAATCAGCGTATTTGCAGTTTAGGTATTATTCAAAGAAATGTTTTTAAAATTTTCATAGAGAAATACTATTTTCCTGATAAATTATGCTTCAAAATATTTTTAAATACAAATTTAAGGATATTAACTTAGAATATATTATATATAAATAAAAATAAATATAATTATTAACTAACTGTTAAAAAGGTATAAAATAAAATTTTAAAATAAGCACTATAATGCTCTAAAAGGCAGCAAAAGAAAGACATGATCAAATAAATGCAGAAATGGCTAATTATATAAATAGCTAATCATTTTCTTATAAAAATTCTCAACGGTATTAAAATGTTTTTAAAAAAAAAAAAAGAAAAATATTAATTTTTAATTGCTGTAAATAAGTATCTAATTTTCACTTACAAATAATATTTTTTTTTTAAAAATGGGTCTTATACTTCCAGATTATCTGCTAAATCAAATGCAGTCTTCAAAATATCAAACCATTAAATTTTGAAATCTTATTATTTAATTAATCTTATTAGAAAACTTGGTATTTCCATAAATAAACAAGAAATATCAAAATTAAATAGAAAACAAGAAAAATTAAATAAATTTGCATTTTCATAAGCCAGAGAATAAAAGAATTAAAATTTGTAATAAAAACTGAAAAAGGAATTTTACATCAAAAAATAAACTAGCCAATCAAAATTAAAAATAAGTGAAACACAGGATGTTTTTAAAAATATTTTTGTACAACTAAATTACTTACAACAAGCGGAGGGACACCGGAATAAAGTCCTATAGTTTCAGCTGTTCTTTTAAAAAAGGATTTTACTAAAAGATGTAGAACCTAAGAAAGTAATGTGCTCAAAATAATAAAACAGAACTAAAGCAACCAGTAAAAAAGCAGTAAAATGAATATACATATAATAATGCAGAAATTAATAAATAAAACGTAAGCAAAAATACAGCAGTGAATGTTTTGCAAGCATTTAGTATTAAAAAAAAATGAATGAAACAAAAGCACTTTTTAAAAGAATTTAAATAAACTAGCACAATATTTAAAAAATAATTTATTTTCCGTTTAAAACTATAAATATTGATAAAATTACGAAAAATTTTAGTGCACTCAAAATATTCAAATTAAAAAAGAATTTTTTTTTTTTTTTTTTTTTTGGACTTCATATTGAAATTAATAATACAAAATATTACATTTTCGTAATATTTGAACGATTTCATTTTAAAAATGCAGATTTAAATTTTACATTTAAATATTACCACAAGAAATTCTTTTTTATCCACTCGCTGGTTTCCATCTGTATCAAACATGTTGAAAGCAATTCGAAAACCTGATTGAGGTTCTAAAACATAATAAAATAAATTAAAACTTACCAGTATTGATTCCACTAATTAAGAAGTAGCATAGTTTACATAGACATATTTAGCAATTTAAAATAAAAATATATTAATAGGATATCTGGATATTACTGAACCAATTTTAATAGCAAGAGAAAGAAAGAAAAGAAAAAAAAACAGGGAAGAGATAATTGTATTTTTAATTATTGAAATGATATACAAGATGGCTAGAAGCAGTATATAGAGAACAAAAAAAACATGACCATAACACCCGATTTGTGATATATGTATTGCAGAATATGGGGAACAAATAACTGAGGAAAAAAATAGCCCAAAAATGATTAATGAGAAAGAGATATGCAAAAAGCCCTAACATATTTCAATAAAATGGCACAACTGCATAAGTGGTATTTCATCATACACAAATTTTTGCATGTAATTGCATTGTCTTTTTTTTTTTTATTTTGCAAGTCTACATTTACCTAACATCATCAGGGCACCATCAGTAGCTAGAAGATGGTTAGAAGTTGGTTATGTCCATGTTCACAATGGACAAAGAAAATAACTTTCGTGTATTTTTCAGATGATAAATTTCTTGATTTAGTTATTTCTTTTAATGGCATTAAGGAAATTATTCTTCAGTGATATTATATTTTTCATCAATATGCATATTAAAAATGTATTTAGCTTTATTAGTAATATTAGTACTTTTGTCTATTGCTTAAGAATTAAATTCAAAATTAGCAGCTCTACTCTTCAAACCTATTTGGTAGATTTTTATTTTATCAGTTCGCCTGATTACAGCTTAGGGAGACAAACTGAAAAAAAAAAAAATTTTTCATAAGGACAAGTTACATTTATTACACTTTCCATACATTACTTAATAAACTCACAGTCAGCACATAGTTTTAATATTTTTGTAATCAGGTTTATAACTGTATAATAAGCTTTTACAATAAACTGGAAAAAAAATATATGCCTTTTAAACAACAAAAAATGTCCATTGTTTATAAAGAGGGAACAAACATTATCAATAATCCCCATGTTTTATTCACCAAACATTTTTGCTACATAACTTCTACTCCTTTCGTTTGGTACAAAAGTTATGCTTGCATTTGTACATTAAAAGCAATACTGGTATATTATGGCACACATAGGCACACATTTACTGCCTGATAAAAATAAGAAATAAGAGTGCACTATTTATCTTGAGAAATTACTATTTGCATGTGCAGTAGTTTTAAATAAATACAATTATTTGATAATTATTTCATGAATTTCTTATTGGTAAAGAATTTGTAAAATTTAAAAAAAAAATCATTGCTTATAAACTAATAGCGTGCTACAATTGTATTTGTAGTATTATTAATGATATTTAAGTCACATGCTCAAATTTATAAGTTTATGATTTTTTGTTTAAAATTGCTGTTTTATTTTCTTAAAAGAAAAAAAAGAAAAGAAAAATGAAAATTAGAAGTAAAAATTTTAAGAAAGATTAAGATTTGTAAAGAAAATTAGACGTTTAAAAAAAATTATTCAAACTACTTAAACAGAGAATATTGAAAAAAAAGAACAAGGCCTTTAAATAATTAATTTATCTAAAACTAAATTTCCAATGAGGTGCAATCTCATCTTTTGGCTGAAGTATTATTAAATTTAAATATAAAAAGTTTGAATGATTAATTGAAATTTCTCCAATTTGATTAAATTTGTCCAAAATTCTATTAAGTATAAAAGTCATTGAACTAAAAATTACAGACCAAAAAATTTTATTAAAAAAATATTCTGAATAAAGTTAATGTAAAAAATTAATAAGCTATGTATTCATTCAATTCCTATTATTAGTTCACACTCTCCCTATATATACTTTTATATCTTGTTCAAATTTTCAGTCGTTCATAAAATACTTTTTATTCATCTACTCAAGTTCAAATACATTTTTTTTTAACTTGTAGTGGATGACACTTGATGTTAATACAGTGTTTTCAAATATTAATACTTTAATTAAATTTAAGTATGCTTTGGGTTAGAAATATAGAAAGCGAAATAGAAAGCAAATTTCCATTTTGCCATTTAATACTGTGATTCTCTCATATGTATATACATATTCATATTAATTGCAATTATTTAATAAAAAGTAACTAAAATAAAATTTTTCTTCGTTGACCTAAGTAGGAATTGACTTAAATTTTTTTATATATATATTACTTGTTTTAAATAACAATTGAATTCAATTGTTGTATTTATAAAATTTAACATTTAAATTTCAAAACACAATTTTAAGTTTAAAATAATATCAAAATGAATAGGAACACACTTACTAGTTAACACAGACAAAAGAAAAAGATATTCAGTATATGATATTATGCCTATAAAATAAACACATAGTAAATATAAGAAGAGATATTAAATGCTTCAAAAAATAAATACAGTGAACATCTTTGTCTAATAAAATAATAGTCTAACAAAACAGTAAACATCTTATAAAAAATACGATTTAAAAAAAAAAAAAAAAAAAAAAAGAAATATTTACTCTATAGGAAAAAACAGCTAAGTAATTGCAAATATGTTACTTAATTATTTCCTATTAGACTATTTTTCTAAATATATTTAAATTTTAGTAGTAATTGTAAATTGGAGGGAAAAAAAACATAAAAAAAAAAATTAAAATACAAAATTTTTTATAAATAAATATGTAATATTACAAAAATACAGATAAAAAAATTAACAAATGTAATTAGAAGAGGTTTACAGTATAAAAAGAAAAGGAAATAACCATAAAAGTAATTTCATGAATCCTAGTAAAAGCAATTTTTTGAAGTCCTGACTAAAATCGGAGAAAGTTTCAAATACCAATGTGAGAAATTTTCCACTCTTTCAAATGTTAAATTGAAAGAAGTTTCTATTAATCTTTAAAGCAGAAAGTTTATGAGAAATATTAATAAAAAAATTAATATTGAAAAAGAAAATATATAAGCATAGCATATGCTTAAGATACGCTTAATAAATGTTACAGAGAGTTTTGAAAAATTAAATTTGTTAATGATAATATTATGAATAATATGTTGAAGAAATTTTGTGCCACTGGGTTAGGATTGTAGAATCAAAGATCATTTCCTAAGCTCCCACCACCATAAATTCATTCTTGAGAATTTTGGAAAATTAAATGAAAAATAACTATTACCAGAATATTAAAGATAGAAATGAGATATAAAGATGGAAGAAATGTTAGAATTGTGCAAGATTATTGAAAATAAAATTTTGTGGGCATTGCAATAAGGGGAAGACATTTACGAAAAACTTAAAAGACAAAGAATTTTTGCTAATGAGAAAAATATTATTAATTGAGCACTGCATTTTATATATTTCAATAAATCTAAATAAATATCTTACCACTCAAAAAAAAAGTTTTGTAGTGATATAATAAGAAACACATATAATGAGAAAGAGGGCTAAACTAAGTTTATTGCAGATTGGCAAATATCTTAAAGTGAAAGAAAAAAAAATGAAATATAAATTCAAATGATGATCATCTTTTTATATAAAATCAATTAACAGAACTCTAACAATACATATTTTAAAATGCAGGCCGGTATTACAGTTTCACATACACAAATATATTTATTGCACAATATAAATACAGAAAGATGGTATACAGCACACCCCGAGTTTTTTAAATTTATTATTTCTTTTTTAAGGTGAAAGTAAAAATAGACATGTTGGATGAAGCCGTAAAAGTTCATTATAAAAGAAAAAATGGTCCTTATTTGCACATTTGGTTTCTTAAGAAACTGAAAGTAAAAATGATTGAATAATTCTACTAAAAAAATATTACTTTGAATACTGAAAATAATTTGCATGTCTATATTACATAATAGACTTAATATAATATGTTTTCTCAATATTGGGCATGGTTCATGTCAGCTGTTATATGAGATTCAAAGATTCAAAGAAAATGCTACATTATCTTAAGAAATTAATTGTTTATTAAATTATTCTATTACACTATTTTCTTGCCTGTAATCTGCAAGTCATATATAAAAAAGATTCAGAATTTGTAGACAAAGATTATAGATTATTGTGTATAATTTACAGCAATTTTTATCCCTGCAAGTATTAGTAAAAATTTCTTCCTGGAAAAATACCACTTGAATCTGAAAATTCATGAATTTTGTATTGCTTAAAAAATACCACTTCATCAAATTTCAATATGAAGAAGTAATTTTTTTTTTAAATTAAGCAATACACTTGTGGGAATTGCAGCTGATAAAAAAAATGTATTCATATAATATTAGGCAAGAGACAATACATATTACACATCACTGCGTATGAGGGGGTATAATAGATAAGGAATGAAGTAACTAATTCAAAGATGTAAAATTTTTTTTAATATACTTAACATATGATAAAAATAATAATTTTAACTTACTTAGCTTCTTTGTGATCTAATTTTTAAAAGTATTGATTTTTGAATCAGAAGGATGAAATGTTTTTGAAAAGGAAATGTTTTTAGAAAAAATATTCTGAAAAATCATTAGGAGAAAAAGCAAAATAGGAAGATACTAACAAAAGGTTCTAAAAGGAATTTGAAAAAAAATTTGAAAAGTAACTTCATGTGTTATTAAATGAATATGATACAATTCAGAGAGTAAAAACATCAAATTTAAAAACAAGTGAAATTTAAAAAAAATTATAATCTTACATAATTCATTAATATTTTTAATATAAGTTTAAAACTTGAGCGGAACTTGCCATATATATTTATGTAAAAAAATTATAGCAATTAATTAACTTCCACAAAAAAGGCAGATAAATAAGCTGTTTGATAGATATAATGACAAAATTAATATTCATTATGTTTTACTCATTTTGCATCATTCAGCACATTGTTTAACAAACTTTGTTTTTTTTATTTAATCTCATATTTAAATGTCTCTCTTAATGGATAAATACATAAATGTAAAGCTAAATCTTTTCTAATTACAGAATAAAATTACATTAGTTTAAAAATACTGATTGGCTAATTTTTATAACCATTTTGTATTCAAAGCACCCAACAGACTTTATTTATTATGATTGCATTGCAAAAGGCTGATCTTTCATAATAAAAAAAAAGGCTTATTTTTTTATATACATAATAGACACGGTAAGATAAGAACATTATTGGATAGTCAGAAAGATTAAAAGAATGTTCATTAACTTTTTTAATAAATTGGTATTTTTATTTCAGCAGGTAAAAAAAAATTCAATATAAAAAATAGGCTATTGTGTCCCACTCTGCCCTACATAATATAACTTTACAATAATATAGAAACTGATAAAAATAATTGATAAATAATAAGCGATGAAGCACAATACAATTTTCTTCTGTTTGTGCACAATAAATTTAATAACAAAAAAAAGGATATTTAACAAATAACATTGATGATATGTCTTCATAATTGTTGTAAAATATATATTGATCAATATTTAATGAGTAAAAAATACAGTTGAACAAATTTTTTTTAAAAAAATGATAAAAATTTTTAATAAGATAATTTAAATACATGCAGTATTATTTCTACATGCATATTCATCATACTTTATACTACAGATTTTCTTTCTTTCAATTTAAATCAAAGAAAATTCATGAATATCTAAAAATTATAATCTACTAACATACAATAACAAAAAATATTCTTACTCCATCTCACTGAAATATGAATAAAAAAAAACTTGCCCAATAAAGTTATGCCACACATACAAATGATAATGTTTGAAACACTTCTTAAAAAATATTTTTAAAAAGCAGGAAATGCTTTATATCAAAATATATGATACAACCTTTATCATGAAGTGAACGAAACAAACTGGTATTCCCTTTTCGCCGTGGTGGAGTGCTATCATACAATGAGTGAAGCTCTTTTCTTGTTAGTATTTTTCTTTTAAGTCTAGCTGCAACAATTCAAAATGAATTCAAATTATTTGTTTGGCAATTTGAATAATATTAATTGATTTTTATACAAATTATACTTAATGAATAGCAAAATAAAAAATTCTATTTACAAAAAGATTAAAGAGAAAATGTTGATATACAAATACTTTTCAAACCTTGATGGACTTAAATTATGCCATAAGCATATTTTAGTAATAAACAAAAAAGAGACAGTAAAAGTAGCAGATAGCAAATAAATGCTATTGAATAACTCTTATTTTTAAAACATTGTTATGTTTCAATATTTTCAAATAGCAAAATACAAAATTGAAAATTTACACTTTATTGACAAATTAAAAGTAACTTACTGATTTTCAATAAAAAACTTATGGTTATATTTTGTCTTTAAAAAAATATCCACTCTTAATTACAGATAACATATCTTTAATGAAAATTTTATAATTTGAAAATCCATTTAATAAGTTTTTTTTATGCCATAATGATGTGAAAAATTAACAAATTATGCATTTATGTGGGTGATGTTTGGAAAGGAGATGTATCCATATAATAATGATGGAAACAAAAGACAGGCATATTCCACAAAAATAATAAATAAAGGCAAATTATATAGAACTAAATCCAAAAATACAAGAATCAATTTCAATGATATATAAAGAAAAAAAAATTAAGAATTGCAATTCAAAAATGGAACAAATTTTTAAAAAGTAATGATAAATTGGTAATTTTTAAATATTTTTTTCACGAAAGAGATGAAAATCTCAATAAATAACAGCAAATTATTAATTTATTTCATAAAATACATATTTAAATTATTTGTCACTTTAATTAGATGCGCATTTCTGTGTTGCACTGAAGTTTTGACTTTTAACTTTAGAAGAAAAACATTTTTAACTGCAATTTTTTTTTTGGAATTAATTAATATCTAACAATTCACCACTTATTTTTGAATTCAACATTTAAAGTATTGTATACATCATTTTTTTAGCTAACACTGACAAATTTATCAGCCAATCTTGAAATACTCTTTTAAGAGAAATAATTTTTAATTTTGAAAATAATCTCTCTCAAACACTTACATTTGCAGGAATTCTTTAGGGCAAGTACAAATTAGAGAAAAAAATGGTCAAATCCTTTTCTTAAATGTAGATTTGAAAATTAAGTGAATTTTTCAATTAATGCAACTAATTCAATAATAAATAATTGTTTAGATACAGTTTTTCATACAATTTGTCTCTATTACCATTGGCACTGAAATAAATTTGTAAATTAAAATATTCTTTTTAAAGTTTCTCTAAATTAACTTACGAGCTTATTTATATTTGAAAAAATTTAAACTTTTTTTATGTCTTTCTAGGAAATCTACAACAAACAGATTGAATTGTTTCTTATTCTATAGAAGCAATTTGTATTATTTGTGTGCAATTCTTGTGACAGCATACATACCCTTGTCATAGTTTGCCAACATTGCAAAATAATGCCTATTAGAACACATTTTTACCAGCCCTGCAAATTAATGCTCATTCGAACACATTTTAGAACTTAGTTTTGTAGAAAGTTTCATCTGCATATTTAAATGGTTCGTAACTTGTATGTAGTTCATTTGTGATTTTAATGTAATGGATGATCAGTAAGCAGCAATAAGCCACTAAGCAACAATATTCTTTTAATATGAATTATTAAAAAAATTACTTAACTTAGAGCTGAAATAAAAATATGAAAAATGAAATAAAAATATCATAGCAATTTTAAGAAAAATACATAATTTGACTAAAGAAGAAGTATTTGATTCATAAACTAATATAATAAAAAAATAATAACATACATAGTCTATAGTTGCATTAATATAAAAAATTTCTGAATACATATCAAACAGTTTGTTACGTAATAAAATTATGATTTCACAAAACTATAAAAATAATAAAATATTTTCAGTTTATGCTGAATGTAAAGTTATGTAGCTATGTAAACATAACTTTACATTCAGCAGTTTCAGCTTACACATACTATATTCAGTAGAATATAAATAAAGTAGAACAGCAAAAATAAATAGTACAAATAATTATTTTAACAAACTATAAATTATAATTAACTTATATAACTTAATTCAACATAATTAAATTCCTAATTTTTAACAAAATACAAGTTAATTATTTAATGACTGTTAAAATTTATTTCATCCTAACAAAGAGAAAACAAAGATGTGATTAATCTCTAAAATATACATTTTTATAGCATTAAAAGATCCACATTGAGAATTTTTTTTTTACTTTTCTAGAGTGCATATTTGTTAGGAAGGTTTGATTTTAATATAATATATTTGTTGAAATTAAGGAACAGAATCAGATATATTTACGCCGTGGATCTGTTTCAGTTACAGAATCTAAAAAGTCTTGAGGTGTCATGTAGAGTTGCCCATCATATTCAACAGATGCAAATTTTATAAACCTTCGTTCCCTCTGAGTAAGCTGAGACATCTGAATGTCCTCTTCCTTATTCTACAAATTAAAATTGAATTTGAGATTAGTATGCTAAAAATTTTAAACAAATTTTTTTATTTTATTTATTATTTTTAAAAATTATAAATTTTTAATTTTAAATAACATTTTTACGTCGTCTAAACAAAGTAAAGTAAAACAAAATATTATAAGCAATCTAAGATAAATTTATATTTAATAAATGCATTGATTTGAATTAATTACATATATGCATTATATCACAATGAAAGGCTTGCAATAATTTAATTACATTCAAAGAAACTAAGAAACTTCAATTCTTATTAAATAAACCACTTACGTTTTTAGAATGCTGATTTGCATGCACTAATCCAATATCACGTCTAGTACCAAATTTTTGAAGTTTGTCACTGAAAATCAATATAGTAACACCCGCACCTATACTACCTGCAGCATAGTATAATCTATCTTTGTGATCTTTAATCAAGCTAAACAGCCTTTTGTGAGTATAAGAATGTTTTTTATAACTTAATTTCAGAAATATTTGACGAAATGCACTTCTGAATACCATACTGCCTACTCAGTTCGAATATGTTTGTTTATATTATTTGAGTTCTCTGTTTGAAAGTGAAAGTGAAAGTAAATGTTCTTAGGTGAAGTGATAGAAAAAAAAAATAGTTTCATTATAATAAAGAAAATAATTGGTTACTTTAAGTGTCAATCAGTATCATTTCAATATATTATTGTTTCAGTTATTAATTATCAATTGATGAAAAGTTTTACAAATTGTTATATTTGATGTCTGAATTTCGATAAAGTAGTAAGTGATTTCTAAGTTTTTTTGTTTTTTTTTACTTTGATGAGCAGAAAATAATCTTAGTAGTTAATTCATTAATTGCATCTTCAATTTCTTTAGGAGAAGTGATAGGGTGAAGGAGTAATTAAAATTAGTATCAAGAATGTTAGAAAATTTAGACCAACAAGTAATAATATTCGGGTTAGGCATAACATGCAGCGCGCGAAAGTTATAATCAATAATTACGGGATTATGGTCTGAAGAAAGTTCATCTAATGAATTAATGGTATTATTAAAATGGAAGTTGTTAGTAACTACTAAATCAATTATAGAGGTGGAGTTAGTACCAATTCTGGTAGGTGTATTAGGAGTAATAATATCTAAATTAAGGTTATGAGCATATTTTTGCAAGACAGAGCCAGTATTATTTGTAAGTGCAACCCCAATTAGTATTATGCGCATTAAAATCCCCCGCAAGAATAACGCTATTATTAAGGGAAAATAATATATCCAAATCATTAGTAAGGTTAGTAGTAGCAATAGCAATTGAAACACAAACAGAATTTACATAGAGAGAGGGAAGATGAGGAAAATTTAGAGAGATAATGGTGGCTTTAATCCCAATTAGCTGCGGAGTAGCGATGTGACTATGAGGCAGAGAGTTCTTGATAAAAATGCCGGTTCCCCCAGAGACTGGATCTTGAGGACCATCGTTTCTATAGAAAGTGTACCCCATTAGGTACGGTGTTTGAGAATACTTAAGATGTGTTTCCTGAAGCAGTACTATGTCTGGGTTATAGTTATCAACAAAGTTAGTAAATTCGAGCATTTTAAACCAGATATTACATGCATTCCAATAGCATATGCGAAGTCCAGAAACCAACTGAGTCATTACGGAGCATTAGGAGTTGTTTGAGATGCTAGGCCTTTAATAAAGACCTGCAATTTGTCTACTTTGTTGTCCGCGTTTCTTAACTGGTGAAGAAGATCTGCAGAATTATTTAAATCAGAAAAAATGGAAACGAATTCCTTCATAATTAAAAGAGTGTTTTGAATAAAAGGAGCCTGATCCGCGAAGCTCTTTAATTGACTCAGTTGATTTTGGGAGATGACATTGATAGTGGAGATAGAATTAGTTGGTTGCTGTGATGGAGTTTGGTTCTTAGTTGCCGAAGCATATGAAAAGTTAGATGTTACCTGTCTGGCAGGAGTATATTTTGGAAATGTGGCGTATTTGGTTAAATTTACTTTAATTTTTGGAAACTTGGAGCAACCTCTTCAGGCAGCAGTGTGACCCGATTGTCCACAGTTGATACATTGTGAAATTTCTAATTTATCATAAATTTTGCAATCTTTGTGTGAGTGTTCCTCACCGTATTTTAAGCACCTAGCTTTAAAGCCACAGTTGTTAGAACTGTGGTGGAAGTAATTACATTTAAAACATTGTAGTGTGATTGGTTTCTTGTTATATTTTTCTACGACTACAGCTAAGTACACGAGTCTGTTTAGTTTGAATATTTCCTGATTTTTATTTGATCTTGGCAAAGTAACCTGAAAAATTAGGAGAGGCTGCTTCTCTTTGGTCCTGGTTAGTTGGACAATTTTCTCAGCAATAAATTCTTTTTCAGCCAGCGCGGCTTTAATATCATTCGTGGAAGTATCCTTATGCAGACCTTTGGTGACCGCCTTAAGTGGTCTGAGAAATTTAGGAGTTATGATGAAAAACTCAATGTCATTTTTATTGAGAAATCGAGTGATTTCTCGGTGCTGGTCTTCAGAGTTCGGGAAGATTTTGAACATTTCGCCTGCCAGTTTAATGTTTATATCCCCTTCAAATTTGTCACCAATTAGCTTAAGCATATCATTTAAGTTAGCTTTTGGTTTGACCATGATTGGTGGCATTTTTCTTACTATGGTTACACTTTTTTCCTCGACTGCTGCGTCGGTGCTCAGGGCATTGAATTGATTGTTTGTGACAATTACATCACTGGTTTTATCCTTACTATATGTAAAGTTTGCCTTTGCAATTAGCTTTTTATTTGGAGTTTTAAACTCCCCGGAGTCTTTAGCTCCATCATTACTTGCAATTTGGCTTGCATTACGTTTACTCTTATTTTTTACATTTACCTTTACTTTACTGTTGTTACCATTATTAACATTACTAGCATTACTCTTAGGATTATGCAATGAACAATCTACTATTGGGCAATGAACACGACTTACCCATTCAGCTAGGAATTTTCTTTTCTGGAGTAAGGTCTCCGTTATTTGTACATAGTCCTGCTGTAAGTCTGATCTTTTGGATTGGGCAACTATTGAGTCAATCACATCCATCTCCTTGTAGGCGGTGTTGATCTGGCGACACATGCCTTCGGGGGTGACTTTTTCTATCTTGTTTTCTTTTGCATTGCTATCCACTTCCAGCGGAGAGGGTACTTCCATATGTTCCTGAGAAGGTCCATTCCCCTCGTCCATTTGCATCATACTGGAAACGCCTGCAAAAATACTCATTAAACAGTAACAAGCATCAGCAAAACTAATTCTTTAAGTATCGAAATCCAAGGAGTATAAGTATCAGGAATAAGTATCAGGATCATATATTAAGTATCAGGAATTCTGTGACCATTCGACCCAGGAACCTCACGATCAAAGCTCTGGATTAAGTCCCATGTCACTTTAATAAATAACTTATATTATAACTTTAGTGTAACAAAAATATAAAAAAAATTGTCGTCGATTAAAATAAAGTAATTTTTCAGTTAGTCTATGAGACACAGTTTATTATTTTTCCTTAAATGCATAACTGTTTCTTTTGGAAACAACTAAAACTGCGTTTATATTATACGAGGAAACATCGAACTTATACATCACGCATTCAATAAAAGACGCCCAATAGGTATCCTTTTTCTTGAATATACTTGCTGACAGTACAAAGTGATGTCGTAGTGGGTTGTATTCAAAGCGACAGGAGAGTTGAATTTGAGAAGGAGTTCGTTTTGCAGCGTTTATCTCAGTTTATTTTTTTGATTTGTGTAAATTTCTGTTAGTATAGATTTTATTTCTTCTTTATCTTAAATTCAATTCAGATAAATCACCTGCATTTATATTTATTTTCTATTTTTTCTCTTCTAAGTTTTGTTAGCGAATTAATGTAAATCTAGAAGGCCCAACACCTTGAGTGGGTGAATTTAGAGTTTGGTATGGCTGATAAAAATATAAATTCTAACCTAATGCAAGACTCCATATTAGTGACATCCTATCAAAATTTCAAATTGCGTATAAAATGGCACCCGTTCTTTTCTCATTGTATTCAAGGTGACCAATAGAGCGATACCGAAAGCACATCCATAGTTTTAAAAGAAAACATATCCTCAAAAGTAACTACTTCGAAATATATTGACTACACGCGTATCACTCGACAAGTTAATCCTATCAACTACCCACTTTGATACTGTCAGAGAATTGGCACATATAAAAGCCATTATGGGAGTTCCAGTAACGGCATCTCTTTACCATAGAATATCTCCATCCGTTTTTTTGCTTCATAACATTCCAACAGATTATCACTTGGAGAAGTTGAATCGGAAGTTTGGTTTGGTTTGTCGCTCTACGGTCATTTTGTGCACACTTTGGGCTAAACAGACCAGGATCTACAGTTTAAAGTAGATTCCGAACCACTACTAACATCCATGGCACCGCCGGGACTCGAACCCGAAACCTGTGGTACCGAGCGCCAGAGCGCTAGCCACTCGGCCATTCAGGCCCCTCGGAATTGGAAGAGGAAAATAATTCTTCTGTCACAGAACTTAAAAGATTTGCAGGCAAACGAACAGCACCTACCTTTTCCACATTGGTATTAGTTACTATATTAGGTACAACCTTGCTAGAATATATTAGACTATGGCTAACACAACAAAAAATTTCTTTGTTTTATGATAAACCCCGTCAATGCCGTAATTGTTATTCATTTACTCACCCAAAAGAGAATAGTAAAAATTTTATTGCTTGTGAATTCTGCCCAACATCCTATAGACTCCTGCTGGGTCAAATTCCCAAATGTATCAATTGTAGTGAAACACATAAAGCCACTAAAGTTAATTGTCCTAAGCATAAAGCTGAAGAGAAATGCTTTGCAATTTAAAACTCTCAGCCGACTTTCTTTTATTGAGGCTTGGAGACACCAAGTATGATGGATGAGATGCTAATGAGTCCTCCATGGGAGGACTCATTAGCATCTAAATTAAAAACGGGCACTACTATTTCTTTAACTTACATAACAAGCAATGAAATTACAAAACTATTTCAACATCAAACCTTGGAAGTGCAACAAATTGTCAGAAATCTTTCAGGCACAGGCCTCCAATTTCCAAGAATCTCTTAAAACTCTAACTGAAAATATAACAGAATCTCTCACCTGCCTAAGTCAAGCAATTAAAAAACTCTTATCTTCCAGTTATTGTTCAATTCCCCCGTTTAAGGACAAGAAAAAATAAAAGCCAAAACCTGGGGTTTGAAGTCTTACAAAACTTCGATAGTACGGTGAAAAAATTAACAGATCGTGGTAATCCGTCTTCATCCTTCTCTACCTCTCATTTGTATAATTATCAATCCTGGGCCCTACATAAGCGAGTTAGGTTCTTTGTTCATTCATTAATATTTCTTCAAATTTTATGAACTTTGTTTTCATGTTCAATACAACGTTTAAAATGTTACAATGGAATGCTCGTTATTTCCGAGCCAAACGATCCTATCGGCTTCAATTTTTTTCTTCCATGTCAGTTTTAGCAATACATGAAGTATTCCTTAATTCCGAAGATCAATTTCACTTACCTAGTAAACTAATTTATAGAGCTGATCGCTCAGATAACACACGCAGAGGAGGGCTTTTAATTGCAGTCGATTCCAGTATTCCTAACAGAGTTTTTAATTTTATCGATCTTCCTCATTCAGATAATAAAATACAAGCCATTACTTTACATACAAGGCATAAACTTTTACAAAAGTTATCATTTATTCTCCCAAGAGTATTTTCCCTCTTGAATTGTGGATGCAATTTATCAACAACTTCCTTCAACTTGCATTATTTCCCGGAGGTTTTAATTCGCATCATACAATTCTTGGATCCGCCTTTCCTACTAGTAGCTTCGAAACTCTGTTCAACTGGATTCTTCAGAATAATTTAAATATTGTTAATATCAGCACTTCTATTCATATCATTACAACTTATACATCTCTTCATTCCCAGTGCATATATTTATTCCAATTAAACTTACTTTATTCGTTTCGATCCTTTTAACTGTGATCACCTTCAGATACAGTTATACCTTTCACTTTTTCTCCTCAAAAAACTTGCAGATTCATCATTTTATAGTCCAAAGTTTATCTTTTTCTTCATGATCAGCAGAATTTCGCTCCCACTTTTGTATCGTATTCTGATTTACATTCTTTCTTGTCACATGCTCTGATTGATAAGAAACATTAAGGAATCTCTCGCACTCACACTCTCCCCTAGTGGAACACTCATTGTAATAAACTTTTACAACAGAAATTGAAACTTTTGCACCCACCTCGATGTCAACTTTCTCGCGACTTCTTACAAGAAAATACCTGTCAAATTTCGCAGCTACATTCCTGATCTTAAGAAACAATATTGAGTTTCTGTTTGTTTCTCTACCGCTAATAATGGTAAAATATATAAAATTATTAAAGTAAAGGCTCGTTCCCACCGTGGCGAGAGGCGGCGACGCGACATGCGACAGGGAAGAAAATTTTTTCGACCCGTTCACAGCTTAACGTCAGAAATTGCATTACGCCAAGTGAAGTTCCGCTTCGAGTTGAAAGTTGGTCAACTCGAAGCGGTGGATTTCAAACCGGCAAACGCGGTGAGACTAGTGATGGGTCAACTCTTCACGCTTAAAAGCCTCACGCCTCGGTGGGAACGATCCTCAATTCATAATAGAGACAATAATCTGGTCAGTAATAAGATTTGCCATACAAATACTAATCTGATTATAGCAGATCCGAAACAACAAGCTAATATGTTAGCTTCTCATTTCAATAAATCCATCGACCATCAGTTTATTCCATTTGACCTTTCTGATGATTGCAATCAGCATTGCAATATACTACAATATTACTTTTAGCTTTACTACAATATATTACAATATTCTTATGGGCTCGTGGGCTTGGCCAGCCAAGTGGGATAAGAAACAACAAACAAAACAACAACAAACACTTTTAGCGAGCTAAAAGAAGCTATTCGCGATTCTCTCAATACTTCACCTGGTAATGACAATACCACTGTGCCCAAAAAGTAAGACCAATTTAAATTTTTTTTAAAAACTCTTTATTTATTCTTCCAAATTTATTTCATCGCCTTCAAAGTAATTCGCTCCGGACACAATGCACTTATACCAACGTTTTTTCCATCCTCAATGCATGCTAAAAAGTCATTGGCTGGGTTGGCTTTCAAATCGCGCGCCGATTCACGGTGAACCTCTTCAATCGACTCAAATCGGTGTCCCCGGAGAAGTCTTTTGAGTTTAGCGAATATCCAGTAGTCGCACGGTGGGAATACGGTAGTTGTGGAACGATATGGGTTTAATTTTCGGCTAAAAAGTCACGAAGAATCAATGCAGTGTGAGTTGGCCCATTATCGTGCTGCAAAAACCAAGAGTAGTCATTTCATAAATGTGGCCTCTTTTTGAGAATAGTTTCATACAAATGACGCATAACACTCAAATAATATTCCTTGTTGACAGTTTGGCCCGGCGGAAGGAATTCATAATGCACCACACCACAGTAATCAAAGAGAACAGTCAGCATGACCTTGATTTTTTTAGCGACTTTGGCATGCTCTTTTCGGTCTTGCTTCACCTTTGTCGCGATATTCGCACGATTGATCGGTTGTTTCTAGGTCATAAGCCTAAATCCAAGTCTCATCTCCAGTTATAATGCATTTCAACTTGTCCTGATAATCAGAAAGCATTGCTTCACACACTTGAACGCGACGATGTTTTTTTAAAAAAATTCAGTATTTTCGGTACCAATCTAGATTTGACGCGTTTGAGGCCCAAAATATCTCTTAAAATGGAATTGACCGATCCTTTTGAAATTCCAACATCATCAGCAAGGTCATTTTTGGCGAAAAAGTCACGAAGAATCAATGCAGTGTAAGCTGTCGCATTCAGTGTTTTCGGTACCAATCGAGATTTGGCGCGTTTGAGGCCTAAAATGGACTTGACCGATCCTTTTGAAATTCCAACATCACCAGCAAGGTCTCTAATTGTAAATCGACGATTTGCAAGCACCCCATTCTTAATTTTTTGGACGTCAGCTTCGTCGGTTGAGGTTGATGGTCGACCAGAGCGCTCTTCGTCTTCAACGCGTTCTCTGCCTTCTTTGAACTATTCATACCACTTCTAAACATTTCATTCCGATATAGTTTGCTCAGCGAATGCCTTCTGCAACATTCTATACGTTTCCGCACATGAATATTCCTTCCACAAACAAAATTTAATGCAAGTTCTTTGCTCAATTAATTCAGATATTTTAAAAATCAGTTTCAGCGTCCCACAAAGTCAAGCGTAACTCAAACACTGAAGAATATTTTGACGTCAAATTTCACACAGATGTCAAGAACAGTGCCAACAACCTAAAAATGAAAATAAATTGAAATTCCATATGACCATTAAATTTAAATTGAAAAATTAATTTTACTTTTTGGGCACATTAGTATTCATGCAAATTTGATTAAAATTCTTCCTGGTCTCTATCTTCAACAGCTAGTTTATCTTTAATAGTATACGGTTCACTGGTGCTATTCCTCAGGAATGGTTAACAGTGACAATCATACCCATCTTTAAACTCAGTAAAGATAATAATAATTCCTTTTATAGTTCCTGACAAATTCCATCCTAATCATTCTGGATTTATTCATTTCAAGGATTGCATGTATTCATTATCACTCCTACATCACAAAATAGTAGTTCAAGCAAAAAATTTCAATTTTTTTTTCTTAAATTAGACATTTTATCTGCCTATGACTCAGTTTGGAGAGACTAAAGTAAGGTCTGTATGGCTTGTATAAAATGCTGCATAAATTTTTGATCCCTAAGAATAAAAACATATACTATAAAAAGTAAAATAGATAATAGCCATGATATGAAAACTAAACCTAAAAAAGTATCAGATTTTCCTTTTGAAATCAATTATTATATGTGTTTTTATTTCTTTAGTTTATGATGCATAATTCATTTGTGAAAATAATTAATATTTATATTAATCGTATTTTAAAGTTTTGTTGAAAATGGGCTGAAATATCTAACCAGCTCCAAAATCTTAAAAATCACGCATTTTTTCCAATATTTTCCATAATTTGTGGCATAGATTAAAGCATTCCTGATTACAAATTTATTTATAACATTTTGTATTTTTATCTTCAATATCTTCTTTGTATCAGCAGGATTAATCCCTTGAACTTAGCCCTCTTTTCCGTTATACGCTAGGAAAGCATTTAGCCTCTAATTCAGACAACAGAAGATTCAGGCTGCTGCGCACGAAATGTAATTCGTGACCTTTACAATTACAATTACTTAGGCATATTCTGTGTAGATTTCTTTCAATATTGAGCGCTAAATGTAATTTTAAAAGGTCAAACGTCCTTCTGCATACTTAAATAAAAGCGACTTTGCCGTGTCACCACAAACAAAGAATAACGTCCAGTTATGTAAAAATTAATGAAGAAAGTCACCGCCGGAATATAATTATCCTACACTGCTATTTGGTATAGACTAGCCTAGAAACTTTTTTTTCCAAGCTTTAATCGTAACAAAAATGAATCTATTAATCAATCATCAATCATCATTCAACATTCACGGAGTACATTGGCCGGTTATGGCCTTAAACTCCTAATCCAGTATGCTAAGGTTCATTGCGATAAGAAAAAAACATTGATAACTAAAGGCAGTGAGCGTATTTATGTCCATGTTAGTAAGATAAAAAACAAAAAATAAAAATAAAACAAGAAGGAGTAATTAAAAAGGATGGCGCAATTATAAAATAATTAAATAGGAAGCAACTAGCGCAATTAATTGAGGCATTTAAAAAGAAGTTGTAATTTTTCAATGGGACTATTAGCATTTTTAAGTTGCGTGTAAAAATTATCTAGACCTCCTAGCATGTTAAAGATATTTACAATTTCTGAGAGTACATAAAGCGCTTTAGTGGCTGAATCGGCAGTAAGATTAGAAGGGTTAGAGTTAGTATTGTTAGTATTAATATTTTGTAAGGGTTGCTGCTTTGAGACCGTTGACGTGTCGTTAGAGTTTTTTTGGGGTTCCTTGAAAGAGACTTGCAAAGAAAACTCCCTCGGAAACTGGCCGGCTGCTGAAGGTGGGTCTTGATGGTGCTTGGCTCTGGTTGGGCGGGAGGCGGGGCTTAGGAAACATTGGGCAGCCTCTCCAAGCGGCGAGGTGCCCCATCTGGTGGCAGTTTATGTAGGTGGGGTTTTCGAGGCGCTCTTTAATGTGGCAATCCTTGAGATGGTGTTCACCCCCGCATTTGAGGCATCTTTTCTTGTAATTACAGTTCTTTGAGGAATGGTGGAACAAATTACATGAGAAGCATTGAGATGCTCCTGGCCTTCGGTTGAATTTTTCAATTCTAACCGAGAAGTGCAGTAGTCAATTGACCTCAAAGATCTTAGCGTTCTCTGGGGCTTTTCTGTAAATAATTTGCCACACCGGGATGGGGGCCTTTGTCTTGAGATTAGTTAGTTGTCTGACTTGGTCTAACTTGAGACCAAGTTCAGAGAGTCCGGCGGCGATTTCTTCAGTCGAGTAACTGACCGGGAGTCCTTTAAGAACCGCTTGGAGCGGGCGTTGGTTTTTGGGCGTGATTATGTAGTATTCAAGCTGTTGGTCCGTGAGGTATCTGGCGATGGCTCGGTGCACATCAGAGTTTGCTGGGAAGATTTTAAGCTGCTCGCCAGCAAGCTTAATTCTTATGTCCTCTTTATGTTGATTGCTGATTTCAGCAATCTTGTCCTTTAGTTCATCTTTGTAGCGCACCATGATGGGTGGCAGTTCGGGTTGAGCAGCTACAGTCACATCAGCATCTGGAGCGCCATCGGTCTCATCAGCGGTTAATTGAGCAAAATTATTATTAGTTTTGACAGGGTTATTAATATTAGTTTCGACACTAATTTTAGCTGTATGCCTTTTGGGCGGTTTAACGTAGCCATCATTATCACAAGTAGCAACAGCAGCGGGTCTTTTAGATTTTTTAGTTTTGGTATTAGCTTTACTTTTGGGGTTTAACTTAACTTGAGCATTACTGTGCCTAGCACAGTTAGTAAGCGGACATAAACCAAGCTCACTTACCCTTTTTGTAGCTTCTGCGAGCGCATCTTCGGCTTTCTTGAGTCCATCCATGGTGGGTTTTATGGTATGTGGTTCAATAAAACCTCCGTCGAGAAGTATATTCTGTTTCTTGATGATTTGGTGCATCATTTCAACGGCCTTTTCTTTATCTTTAAGCTGCGTCTTAGCTGCGGTGATGTTCAAGCAGTGGTCAGCTTCCGAGTTGAAGAGCGGCACGGTGGTCATTGATGATTCAGTAATCATAGCTTCAGCGGCAGCGCCGGGACTGGGTACTTCCAAATGGTCCTGAGGAGGACCGTTCCCCGTCGAAGAGCGAACATCCTGTTTGGGTGGAAAATTTCTTTCAAAATTGGAGCGAAATTCCGCCATCGTTCGGAGTAGGTTATCCATTGCGAGATTGTCTGCCATGAGTGAGCACTACAATCCGGCCTAGTTATCTCTTCAATCAATCATCAAATACAAAACAATACTTTATATATATACACTATCATATTTTATTTAAATTGGTATGTTTAGTTCTTATTCCTCAATTTTTTTTATTTTATTTGAGTCTAAATAATTATGTGGCCTTTAATCTAGAATGAAAATTAAGAAAATGAAGTAGCAAGGTGTGTGTAGCAGCTTGAATATAAATGGTGATTAACAACAAGAGGGAAATGTAAATGGCACCAGAGAAATAATCATTTCCTCGTCTGCGTGGGCGTGAGCTTGGTTAAACAAGCTAGGTATGTAAAAAGGAGTTACTGAGTTACGATTCGCGACAAGACTAGGTGCATCTTTTGAGTATAATTGTCAGTTGCTTAAAGTAAAAGATTTTAAGTCACATTGTGAGCTAATTGTTTTGGATAAAATTTTTAGTTAATTGGAATATGAATCGATGACTCATATGGAAATCAAGCAAGGAGAATTGTATTTTAAACCTCAGCAGTGAGTACTATACTAATTTGCCCTCAATGGGTAAGGGCAAACCAGAATCTAATTTGTCTGGAAAATATTGTGGAATTGAGGGTAAACGGTTTGAAGGAAGCAAATCACAAAATTTTTCAAAAAAGAGTTTCGAATGTATTGCTATCTGAGGTTAAAAACGCTAAATATGCTTTATGCAAGACTAATGGAAATCATGCTTCTTTATAGCCAACGGCCGTACCATGCTGAATATACCGGTTCTCGTTAGACCACCGAAGTCAAGCATCATTGGGCGCGGTCAGTATTTGGGTGGGTGACCACCTGGGAACACCGCGTGCCGTTGGCAAATTTGGGACCTGAATGGTGGCCGAGTGTCTAGCGCTCTGGCGCTCGGTGCCACAGGTTTCGGGTTCGAATCCCGGCGGTGCCATGGATGTTTGTAGTGGTTCGGAATCCACTTTAAGCCGTAGGTCCCGGTCTTCTATGACTGTAAGAGCGTCACGGAGCAAAAGTCAGGCTTCTACCTATCGGGTGCTCGATCACAACAGAAGCTGCTTCCTTCCCCTTCAATCATGAGTACGTATGGGCTCGTGGGCTTGGCCAGCCAAGTGGGATAAGAAACAACATGCTTCTTTATTCAGGTGTTCACAATTTACAAAATTATCCTTTCACGACAAAGTAGAAGTTGTTAAAAGAAATAGAAGGGAAAGCAATAGGAAGTGTTTGTCTCCGGATTGCAATGTTAAACAATGTTGTGCTAAAAACTGTTTTTGGGGAAAGCCGTTTAATAAATTGATTCATTTTCAAAGAGAGGTGAAATATATTACTAAAATGGAACAAAAAATTTAGATAACCTGGATAAACTTAGCTTAAGCATCAAATGGAACTGGAGAATTGTGATACAATTGTGGTTTAATTCATTGTTTAAATGATTTGTCAGTGGTGGTCAATGGATGCATTAAAACGAAAATTACAAATAAGGACAAAAGTTATGAGAACGAATTGACTATGCTGGTAGTCAGAAAAATTGACGATCTTGTGCTGAATCGTATGGTAGTTAAAGTCTATTGAATCAAATTGTGGTGAAATGGCCCAGACTTTCTTACTAGTAATGAATGTCTTGTCGAGTAATTCCAATTTCAGGATAATGTGGGACGTTCAATTCAGAACTTAAAAACTCTTGTAAAGAATTTCAAGTTAATTTGTGTGTGTTCAAAATTATACCCAGTAATTTTGTGCAGGAACTAATTAATTTGAGTTTTGTAAGTTAATTATGTAACTTTTCTTCGGATTTTGAGTTTTGTTTTCAGTTTTTTCACAATTCAAGAAATCCTTTGGCTAAAGGTGTTAGAGCACCTTGGAATTGCAGAATTAGACAGAACTGAGACATAAATTTCTCTTCTTGGATCATCGCAATATAACTCGGAGTTTCGAAGCCTTCAAAGAAGGGGATGTGTGAACCCAGTAATAAGTTTTAAAAAACTTAAATCCTTTCTTGAATTCAGATATGATATTACATTTTTGCTCAGTACCAATATTGTCTTAAAATTATTTTCGTGAGAAAACCCTCAAATTAACATGCTTTTTGGTGATTATTTAAATCATTAATACAAATGACAGATTGTCATATACATTTTATACGCTTCATAAATATTATACCTTCATGTGACTGAAAAAAATTAATTAATAAGGGCTTCCGGTGTCAATGAGAAAGAACATTTTAACCATGTATTTCGGAAAGAATCTGCTGGCGGGATTGTTGTAGTCACTGTTTGCAAAAAAGAGAAACCCGATGACGATTGCGACAACATGTGTAAAACCGTCTCGTATCGATAGTCAGACTATCTAGTACAGGGATGGGCAAACTACGGCTCGCCGGAAGGTTCTATCCAGCCCGCGGATAGAATTTTAATTTTCTGGTTCGAGGCAAATTAAAAGAAATATATATTTATATATTATACATCCTTTCCTTTTCTACATCAATTAAATATTTTTTTTTTCCTTTTTTTTCAAAGGACTAATGATCTTTTTACTTTCTCTATTTTTGTTCTACATAACATAAATCAACGGAAATAGCAAGCACAGACAGCTTTCAATCGGTAAAGTGTTAAAAGCGGAAGTTCTTTGTTACTTATAGCTGTAGATTGGCGCCAACAAGTTACAGTTTTACAAATCATTATCGAAAGAAAGTATCCCAAATTTAATATCTCCGCCCAGAAAATCAGTGCTATGTTTGCTTCATCTTATACATGTGAACAAGTGTTTACAACCATGAACCTTAGAAAATTATTTCAGAAATAGACTGACAGATGAGCATTTAGCCTCATTCCTTAGAATCAGTACATCTCACTTCGAGCCTCAATATACGAAACTTTTAAAAATGAAATCACCATTTCATTCGTCTCATTAACATATTTAAATTATAATTGTATATTGTTCTTAAAATTTTAGAAAAATTGATCTTGGTCCGCCAAACTTTTTTTTTTTTTTTTTTTTTTTTTCGATCTTTGGCCCGCGACCGAAAAAGTTTTCAAATCGGTTTCAGGCAAACGCGGTGAGGCTAGTGATGGGTCAACGCTTCACGCTTAAACGCCTCGGTGGGTATGAGCCTTTAACGATAAAAGATAGCAAATTTTTAAAGGAGAGAAAAACTTTATTTCCAGTTTGATGTACTAAGAAAAAAATATATCACATAGCAGATTTCGAGAAGCAAATTAAAAATTCTAATAATAACCTACATGTACTATAAATATCAATCAAATCTATTGTAAGCAGTTCTTGACTAAGGACAGCTCTTCTTGCTTGTAAGCTACGTTATGGTTAACTCTGATTATCAATAATAAAGTATTAATTGTAACTATTAATAATTTATTATTGTATTATATAATTTAAAATTTATTTATTATCTAACTATTAATTGTAACTATTGAGAAGATTAGATTGTACAGGCATAAATAAAATTATTAATTAAAGCCAGAAATTCTCCACGATTTCTTAACAAAATTGTGTAAGACGGACATGTCAAATACACGATGAAAAAAATAAAGAACTTATAAAAATGATATTGTTCAGGATGTATCAATCATTAACGTTCAACATACGCGTATTTTGTTTTCCAATATCTGTGTAATATATTTACACATATATTGGAAATATGTGATTTTACAGATATAGGATTTTGTTTCCTATATCTGTATAATCACATATTTTGACCTGAAGTCATTTGCATTACAAAGGCATACATGTAGAAAAATTCCATGCTGTCCAAGCACACCAGTAGGCCAGCTAACCTGCACCCCCAATTTTCCCATCACAAGTTGAACAGCACATAAGAATTTAGTATCTCAGTGAATTACTCCCTCATCCGAACTTTCTTGAGGTCAACTGATGGGCTTGCAAGTCTAAAGGCTCGTGCTCACCAAAGCGACAAGATGCAAGCGAAAAAATTTGACCAATCACTAGCCTCACCGCGGTCGCCTGAAACCGGTTTGCAGTTCGCCGCTTGGAGTTGCCCAACTTTCAACTCGAAGCGGTTTTTCACTAGGCGTAATGCTATTTCTGACGTTTCGCTGTGAAGGAGTCGAAAAAATTTTGTCGCTTGCCTCTTCAATCTTCACGTCTCTCGCCTTGGTGGGAACGAGCCATATATTCGAGACCATTCCCGGCATACACACAAAAGCTTTAAGTATCAGCTTGACTTGTGTTTCAGATCCTGCTTCCTTAAAGGCTCGTGCCCACCGAGGCGAGAAGATTTAAGCGACAAGATTTGACCACTCACTAACCTCACCGTTCGCCTGAAACAGGTTTGAAATGCACCATTTCGAATTGACCCACTTTCAACTCGAAGCGGAACTTCACGAGACGTAATGCTCTTTCTGATGTTTCGCTGTGAAGGGGTCGAAAAAATTTTCCCGCCGGCCGCGTCGTCGCCGGGAAGGAGCCTTTAAGGCTCGTGCTCACCAAGGCGACAAGATGCAAGCGACCAAAATTTGACCTCACCGCGGTCGCCAGAAACCGGTTTGCAGTTCGCCGCGTGGAGTTGCCCAACTTTCAACTCGGAGAGGTTTTTCACTAGGCGTAATGCTATTTCTGACGTTTCGCTGTGAAGGGGTCGAAAAAATTTGGTCTCTCACCTCGGTGGGAACGAGCCTTTAGTTCGAATGCCATATGCGCTACTTACCATTTCAGCTCATACACGAATATGGAACCTTTAATTATTATTGTTCGCTTATTGTCTTCCTAATACCTCTAGTTTTTGTAAATATAAAATAAATAAAACATCATGAAACAAAAAATTTAATATTTCTTCGTTTTAAAATAATCGACATTTAAAAAGGGAAATAATATTTTTAATCTAAAATATGTCCTAAGAGAACAAATTATATTAATTTTAGTAAAGTAAGGTTATTAAAGTAACTTGGAAACGAAGTCACGGGTTGATTTTAAGTAAAACTTGATCTGCAGTAAATAACAGTGAAAATTGTATTTTTATACTGAGATAGAAAAAAAACATCTCAATTTTTTGGTAGAGATATAGAAAAAAACGAGGGAGATTCCCTCGCGCTTGATTCGGGTAAATGAACTCTAAAGTTGAATAAAAAGTACTTGAAGCACTTGTACTTGGGCTTCAGCATTCAACCTTCGAGGACGGAGATAGAAATAATCTATAAAATGTTTTATTCAAAAATTTCAGCATAACAATTTAAATTTTATTTATATTTAACGCCTGTGGGTCCAATAGATTCCACATAAATTATACAGAGTTTAAAATTCACACATTTAGATTCATTATAAAGTTATAAAAAAGATTAAATTTTATTAATACATTATATTGAATAAATACTACACATTTTATTGCTTGGAAAGTTGTGTATATTTTCTTAGATACTTGTAAATCATAAAGTTTTTAGAAAAAAAAAATTTTTTTTCTTGTTTGTTTTATAACATATTGTATGATATGAGTATATTTCCATACAAGTACAAACAATTCTACACACAATCTATCGTTTATTTGAAAAAAATTTAAGGAAAAAGTATTTGCTATCACAAGAGTTGCTTTAGTAGGAATGTTCATAAAAAAGTTAGATGGCAAATCCAAAGACTGAACTAAAGTGAATGAAAATTTTATATAATTTTTGAATGTATTATTCCCCAAATTAAAACTTTTTGCCATTACTCTCAACATTAGCAGCCGAAGTTCTAAGTATGCATGTCATGAAACACTGATGCAGTAAGATGAGCCACATAGGAACACACATGAAAGTACATGCAAGCTTTATTTGATTTGTTAATTTAGATATTATTGCCAAGTCAAACTCAAATATTAAGTTTAATGTTTGTGACAAATGAAAATGATATTGAAAGAAAACAGAACCCATTTACATATTTAAATACAGTTACAAGTAATTTTCTCACATGAAATGTTAGCCTTACCTGTTTTCACATGTCTAGAAAAGTAGAAGCCATATGATTGAAAAGGATGAACAGAGTGAATATGGGCATAGAAAAAATAGCCAAAGCCCCAATGCACACTTATTTCGATAAATGAAATATTTATGCAACTCGAAAGACATTTTGATTAAAAAAATGTATGAAGTTGTGGGGTTTTTTTACAATTTAAATGTTTTGTAACTTAACTTGTTATTATTTGTAACTTAATTATTTATAAACAAGAATGTTTCATTAATCACGAATGCAAATACATACATTTAGTATGAGAAGACAATTATTTACAACCATTTCAAGAATAATGAAATGTCAGCCACCTCTAAATCAATACATATATTTGAGAAATTAATGTAATTAAAATAAATTTATAATTTGCAGAAAATCATATGATCAGAACAAATATCCAGTGAACTTATATCTTTAAAAAAAACATTAATTCAAACTAATATTTTTTGTGCATATTTCAATGATTTCACAATATTAAATACCCACATCTTTGAGACAAAAACTGCTATGCAATACTTACCAGTACTTAATGCACTGCACTGGTGGTATGTCATATTTTCAATTCAATGGGGAAAATATATTTGAAAAAAATTTATTTATTTAAATTTAATTATTAATTTTAGAGTATTTTGTTTTAAAAAACATTCATAATATAGATAGCATATGGTTAAGCAATTCAACTTGCTTTTTGTTTAAGAGTTACAAATAATACAACTTTCTATGAAAGAAAATATTCAAACAGAATACGCATCACAACAAATTACACAATTCTTTAAAAACATATAAAATATAATAATTCTAGTTTAAAATACTTTTTCCAAATATTGTAAATCTCTAAAATTAATTGCCACTTAATAGAAACAACATGGTGATAGCAGCAAATTCTCAAATGTGAATTAGATATATTTGATTTGGGTGGTGAAAATTTCGAATTACATTTTTATAATTAATCATTATTTCTTTAATCAAGAGTTCATTCAAAGTGAAGTTTTAAATTTTTATTGCTTAGTCAATATGAAGAGTGGAGATTGAAGTGCAAACTCCATGTAAAGCAATATAGTATGCAATAAGAATTTGAAAGAAACTCTAACCAAGAGGATTTCTACCAGCATTAAATATTGAATGTATTTCCTACTCATTATCATTGTGTTTTTCTAGGAGTGTGCAAATTTTTTATACATTTTAAAATGAAAATTCCTTCTACTAAAATACTATGATTTCCAGGCTATATTCTGCAGCATGATATAATACAGAATCAGAAAATTTGCATAATTAAATAAGGTTTTTAATCAAAGTGCAAAATGAATTACTTTGCATGTTTCATTTAACATATAATTAATTAATCTAGTTCTATTTTTCTGTGTTTGAGATCATAAGCTGACATATATATTTTTTAATATTTAATAAGTGTTTTTGATTCTACAACATTCAGAAAAATTACCATATTATACATTTATATTAAAATATACATTGTTAATACATATATTATTATAATATTATATACATATATAAACTAACAAATATACATTTAAATACAATTTATACTAGTTATAACATATTAAACAAATTAAAATAATATACAAAATCAGGAATAAAAATGTGCATATCCAAGGACCATGGCAAAAGTAATAATAAAGAGACCACATAAGAAAAATTCCTAACACAAGAATAATCATATCATCAGTGAAATATGAATTTACTTAATTGATGCTTAAATGTTTTTTTAATTACCTTCTCAAGATGATTAAAAATTGTATATATTTACAAATTTTTATACTTCATTAAAAATTAGAAAAGAAAACATAATAATTTCATGACCAAATTTCACAATAAATTTCAAATGTATGCAATGAAATATTAATTGATAAAGATTTTATATCAGTCAAGGATATAGCGAACTGGAATTTTTTTAAAAGGAGATAAAAATGAAAGAAAAGTAAAGTCCCATATTTTAGAATTAGGAATAGTAAAATAATTTGTTCATATTGTAAAAAATGACTTAACATTTCTAATGGTGAACCATTAGAAATGTTGAGTTTATAAACAAGTTGAAGGCTTTTCATACAATTTTAAAATTAGGAGAATAAAAAATTTTAAATGTATAAATTCATTTTAATGAATAAAATCTTTAAAAAGAATACATATTGTTAAATTGTATCCATTACTACCATATGGGTGGTAAAAAAAATCATATTTTAATTTCCTTAACCCTTATAGTCTTATATTTAAAAAATGATGTAATTGTGTTTATTAAATTTAGAGATTTAAAAAAATAATAATAATGCTTTAATTTAGCTAATTCTTAGGTATGGTGTGGGAATTTGATTAGTGTATTATGGAAAAGCAATATTACATTAAAAAGGTGCACATTTATAATCCTATGTTTTTCTTTTAAAAGAGTTTTCGGTTAATCAATAACAATCACTATCACTTTCTCTAATCCTCTCCCCCACCTGATTGCAGATAAAAAAATATATAATTAAATATTAGTTTTTTGTTTATTGATGGCTCAGAGTAATTAAAATATGATTTATTTATTGATAGCTAGATTTTATGAAAAATATCTTGCCATTGCTTGTGAAAAATATCCAAATATTTGCTGTTGCTATTATCATAAAATTTACTTATTAAAAACATTTTAAAATAATTTTAATAACTGATGTTTTGATTCAATGAACATTTTTTTTTTTTTTTTTTTTTCACAAAAGAAAAGAAGTGTTGTTCTTGGTGAGCATTAAAATCTAAATAGACATGAATTTTGATAATTCAGAACCTTTTTAAAAAACAGCTCACCAAAAGTAAATATAAGAAATGTGATACAAATTAAAGTATTTATAGCAAGATGAATTAATAGCAAATAATGCAACAACAATCTATTGGTGTAGCAAACTTTTTTACTTTATATTATATTTTATATATATATATATATATTATATTTTATATATATATATAAAAAGACACATGGTTTTCGATAATGTGCCAATTTAAAATCTTTAAAAATAAATACAAAAAATTATATAATTGTTTATTAAGTAGAAGCCTAATTATCCCTATGTAGCCCTAATTATCACATATGAATTATGCATCATAAACTAGCAAAGAAATAAAACACACATAATTAATTTCAATAGAAAAAGCTGATATTGTTTTAGGCCAACATTTCCTACCATGGTCATTATATATTTCAATTTTTTGTAACTTTTTATTCTTAGGGATCACAGCATTTATAATGCACTTTATATAAACTGTACAGCCTTAAGTTTATTTTTTATACTAATGTTGTGCATCTTAAAGTTATTCAGGAATATTAATGCTGTACTGAATTGTTATATTATCAAAAGTAACACATTATTAAAAGGGGATATTTTAAAGAACAATACATTATGTTGCTGTAGTGTATTATGAAAATAAATAATGGAAGTTCTCTACACAACAGACTTTTGAATGTCAGTTAGAAATTACCACTTAGTCAGAATTTTTGAGGAAGAGCTAGATGTTTAGATGATCAAGGTTCCAGACAATACTTTAGTGTCAGATATTGCACCAGTAGAAATTAAACTATATTTCATAAGCTGGGTAAAGACTCTCTCTCTCTTGTATATCGTTATTAAAATTTTAGAAAAATTTATCTTGGCCTGCCAAACTTTTTTTTTTAGATTTTTGGCCCACGACTGAAAAAGTTTGCCTACGCCTGGTCTAAGTGTTATGTGTATGCATGATAGATGAAATATCAAATGTATGTATATGTATGTTTGAACTATCAAATATATTTATCAAAAAATACTAAAAGATTTTGAAATATTTTTAATTTGATTCTAAGAATTTAAGATCTAAGAATTTATATTTTATCCAGAAAATCTTCAACACTAAATTGTTATTAATACCTTCTTTGAAAATATGGGAGAAAAAAAAGGAATTTTTAAGAAATTATTTAAACATGTGACGGATAATAAAGATAAGCAAAAACAGAAAAAACAGAACCATGAACTTTTTCTATTCAGATACCAATCAATGAAAATATGCAATCAATTCCCTTGAATATATTAAATTAAAAAATTATATAATACTTTTTCATCAAACATACAGAAAAAAGGAAAAACAAATATGGAATAGTAATATGTTTTAAATTAAATAAGGGATTACAATGGATAATGATTATAATAATGATTAATAATGGAGATGAACCAACAAAAATATTAAATACTATGCAAACATTCAATAGTAATTAGTAAAAAATAAATTTAGTTAATAGATTATAAATGCCATTTGCTATTGTCAACAAATATTTTGAGGTTTAAAGTTGGTACCAACAATTGACATCAATATTTCTTTTTTATTTAACTTCATTTCCTGAAATCAACAAGAAATGTTGTTCAGTTAAAACATTTAAAATTAAAAGTAATTTAAATACAGTTTAAAAGTTGAACTGAGGTCACAAAAATGAACATCATATCACGATCACAAAAAAGAACAACATAATTAATGTTTGTAATGGTACTCTACAAAATTAAAGACAATAAATAAAATAAATACATGGTCGTATTAATGGCAATATGGCCTTGGGGAAGTTACCTAATCTAATTGCTCTTGTTTTTCAACTTTCTAAAGGTGGTAAATATTTTTTTGTTTTTGATATTCCCCTTCAAATTAGGTATGTTATCTGTTCCTTTTTTATTTCTCACTTTCCTGCACCTTTTTTAAAAAAAGTTTTCCAATCTTTGAGTTTCATTTACCTTCAAACTGGCTTCTACTAACATTTTTAACATGGCGAGTGCAGCATCCAACTCTTAATATATGGATTATTCCTCAAGAGAGGATCTGAACTTCAAATTCAAAACAAATATTGTGGAGGATTTACAAATCGCTACCCAACAAAGAGCTCAATCTTTTACTATTATATTCGAGTTTCCAGAAGGAACAATTTCCAAAGCTCCTCCCAAGACTATGAAAAACACCCGAGCCTCCAAAGTAACGACTCTTAAACATGTGATGATGATGAATGAAGTGGTATATTGGGATGTGAAGCAACAAGGACTATAATCCCGTAATCACTATTATATAAACAGCTAGTTTTTCCTTATTTTTAATATGTCACTCTCCATAACGCTCTACGATCCGATTAGGACCGGGACCTACGGTTTAAAGTGGATTCCGAACCACTACAAACATCCATGGCACCGCCGGGATTCGAACCTGAAACCTGTGATTCCGAGCGCCAGCCACTCGGCCATTCAGGCCCCTTAAACATGTGGACAATATCAATATCTCCTGTCAAGGGAAACTCCTGATGTTGATTGATCATTTCCAAACTAGCATTAAGGCAATTACGAGTTTTCCAGTAATTGCATCTATTTACCCTGAAAAAGTTACCACTAGTTTTCTGATCCATGATATTCCGTTAATCATAAAATTGGAAGAATTAGCCAATGAATTCGAGAAAGAAAATAACTTAGTTTCTGAACTCTGACGACTTGTCAGCAACAAAAGCTCTGCATTTTCTTTTTCAGTTTCAATAACTATTCTCGACACTATCATGCCAGCCTATCCTGTTTTCACGCATCAAATGTGTTGAAAATAAAAAATAATTTTATCAATTTCACAAAAAATTTATAAGATGTTAAGCAGTTGAAATTATATAAATTTGTTTTTTTTAAAAAGTGGTAATTAGAAGCACTGAGATGATCCTTTCATGTCTATAAAATTCCTTTTCAATCCGATCACGATTTTCACAAATTTGTACGTCCGTTATTCAAATTATTTTTTTGTTGATCCAATCCCATTATTCGTTAATCCAAGTCCGTTATTAATTAATCCAAGTTCATTATTCGTTAAGGTTCCTTCACACAGAGGCGTAAAGCGCAACTTGGAACTTCTCAGGATTGCAACCTGGAATGCAAATGGATTGCGTCCCAAAATCAGCGAGGTAAAAGAATTTATTTTAGAGTATAACCTTGATGTTCTTTTGGTCCAGGAAACTAAGTTAAGACCTGGAGAGACTCCACTGATCGCCAATTATCGATTCTATCGTTTTGATAGAGTCACCCAAAATTCGACTGTAAGCGGAGGCACCTGCATTTATGTGAAAAGTAGTATCCGGCACCATGAACTACCTGCTCCGCGCCTTAATTGCGCCGAGGTAGCCATGATTCAAATTAATCTTAATGATTTTCCACCCATTATCATCGCTTCGACTTACGTCGCACTTAGGAATCCAGGTGGATACCCGGTGGAGGACATAGATAAGATACTGAAATCTGGACCCAATGTGATCTTAGCTGGCGACCTGAACGCTGTCCACTCTAGTTGGAATTTCGGACGTTCAAACCAAAATGGTTTTAAATTGAACAGGTATCTGAAATTTCAAAGAGGGTTGAAAGTCGTGGCCCCCCCTAGACCAACTAGATTTGATATTGCTAATAACCGCGCGGGAAATGTCCTTGATTTTGGCATTTGTAAATTTATTCCTTTTAATTGTGATGTCGAGGTGATTACTGGCAACTGGCAACTGGCGTACCGATTACGGAGTACCAACAGGGGGAAATACCCCTTAAACCTCCTCATCTTAATTCATAAATATGCTTTAAATTTTAATTGGCTGCTTAATTAATGTTAGTGGAAATACAAGATAAAGTTTCTAAAAATTCAAGTTAAATGGTACTCAAAAAAAAAAGATAAAAATACTAATAATAAATAAAAGTAAGATACAAAATAAAAGAAATTAAAATTAAATTTAAATTCAGTACAATTAGGGACCAGTTGTCGATGCCAAAATTATTAAAAGTAAACAGAGTCTTATAGACTCATTGAACCAAGTACACAGGGATTATGCTGAACGGTGAGAGCAGTTGAAGATTGATGCTGAAAAGTAAAAGATTAGTCCACACAAAAAAAAGGCCGTAATCAGGACCGTATTTTTAATATTTTTCATTTTATAATTTTTATTTTTATTTTATTGGTTTTATTCCATCCTTTTATTTTCCTAACAAATAAAAAGGGGTAAAAAAGCGTACAATAAAAACCGAACTATTCACTAGCCGTTAAGAAAGGATTGTGGTGCACATCGTAGCATAAATATAAAAATAGTGAATTGAGCTGACTGCCGGATTCAAACCCTCAACCTAACGGTCGGGAGTCCGTCACCTTACATCTGCGCCAATTCGTTTTGTTTACTAATAGAGCCGCGAAAACTTTTAAAGTCTAACGACTCCTCAAATACACAGGGAGTTAACTAGTCTCAGTGGACGTAAAATTACAACATTAAATCCACTCCGTTACCTGAACTCGCGATCGCTTGTTCAGGATAACAGCCATGATGTCTCTTAACTCTAGGAAAACAATCATAGGAGACGTCATAAACAGCCCTTGGGCGTTTCTGCGAACTTTTCACCCCAGGGTGATAGGTAGGCAGACGACGGATTAACTCATTGCTAATCTGAGGACATTTTTCAAGGAAATTCTTTGAAATTTTGAGTAAATAATTTGGAATAGGTTCGACGTCTAGATCTCTATGAATGATCTTTCGACGAACGAACCATGGCACATCAGCAATCATAGCCAGGTGTTTATTCTGAAACACCTGAAGTCTCTTGATATTGGTGAGGGAGTGGAGGCCCAAATCGGGCTGCCATAAACCAGAATAGGTCTAATGATAGACTTATAGAGCAGAAGCTTGTGTTTGATCGCAAGCCTACTCTTTCGAGAAATTAGGCAGTTGAGTTTAATACTCGCACCAGTTGCTTTAGCAACTGTGTTCTTGATATGGGAATTAAAAGACAATTTTGCGTCTAGAAAAAAACCCTAGGTACCTATATTCAGTAACCCAGGGGACGGACTGGCCAAAAAGAGTGATACTCCCTAATGGAGAAATAGAACGCTTCCGAGTAAATAGCAGGCAAGCTGATTTAGTTGCATTTACTTTGATTTTCCAGGTGGTTAGCCATTTTTCTAATTTGTAAACATAAAATTGAAGGTCTTTAACAGCAAGCTGAGGTACTTTGTTTTGTGTAGCAATTGCTGTGTCATCAGCATAACAAAATAGATTCGTCTGGCAATCTCTCGGAATATCGTTGATGTAAATATTGAATAAGGCGGGCGCTAATAGCGACCCCTGTGGTACACCCCCTTCTATTGGTCTGGGTGAGGAAGTAACTCCACCTACTCTGACTAAGAAAGCTCGGGCTTGCAGGTAGGAGCAAAGAATCTTAATGATTTGGGGAGAAAATTCAAGTCGCATTAGCGTGAATAATAAGCCATTATGCCAAATTTTGTCAAAGGCTTTGGCTACGTCCAAAAATAATATTCCCGTAGATTTGCGTTCGTTAAAGCCGTCATGAATCAGCTCTGTCAACCTAAGTAATTGTGACAGGTTCCTAATTGCCTTCTGAAACCAAATTGTTTAGGGATAGTTAAGTCGTGGAGATCGCAATGCTGATTCAGGCGTTTAAGTAACGCAGATTCGAATATTTTGCTCAAGCTACTAAGTAGTGAGATAGGACGATAATTATGAGGGTAAGCCAAATTAGCATTTGGCTTAGGTATGGGGCATACTACGGCGGTCTTCCAGCAAGCTGGGAAATGACAGATCCTAAGTAGAAAGTTAAAAAGAATGGAAAGAATTAATGAACTTGATTCTGATCATCTCCCCGTTTTGTTTACCTTTGAAACCAGCGTAGAATCACTGAAAGGTCCAGATCAGCTTTCGACCAATTGGGAGAACTTTGGGTACGAGCTAGGCACTAAGCCCTTCCCACCTTTCCTTTTAAGCGAAACCGCTCACGCCGATCGCCTCATTGCAGACCTGGAACTCACACTGCAAGGAGCTCTCAGAGATTCATCGAAGCCTAGATTTAAACCTCCCCCTGTTAGGTTTCCAAGCGAACTCAAAAATGAAAACAAGCAGAAGAATGCACTTCGTCGGTTCTGGCAAGAGTCTAGAGATCCGAACGCCATAGCCGATTATTTCAGGCAAGTGGCCATTGTTAGATGGAAGACTAGGGAATTCTCACAGCAACGATGGGAACATACCATAGAGGCCATGACGCCTCAAACAACACTATTTAGACGGACGTCTTTGTTGCGTAAACCTTTTACGAACATTCCACCACTACTACGCTCCAACGGATCTTCTGCTTCCGCACCGGAGGAGAAAGCAGAGCTTTTAGCTGATAGCCTACAACTTCAGTTTGAAACCTACCACGACGTTGAAGACCCTACTTTCTTCAGGCGTACTAACACCACAGTAGCAGACTTCCTACAACAACCACACATTAATGATATCAGTAAGGTCAGTCCAGCGGAAGTCTGTGAATTTATAAGGAAAATTAAACCCAATAAGTCTCCTGGGATTGATCGCATTAGTAATAGCATGCTCAAGTCTTTACCGTATACCTACGTGGTACTTATCACTTATCTGATTAACTTTTTAATCAATAAGTGCTATTTTCCTCAGAGCTGGAAAACTGCCGTAGTAATTCCTATTCCAAAACCCGATAGAAATAGGGCCTACCCCCAAATTTACCGTCCAATCTCACTACTCAGTAGAGTGAGTAAAATATTCGAATATACGATTCTTAAACGCCTGGATCAGCACTGCACAGATCACAACATCCTTATTCCTGAGCAATTTGGGTTCAGAACTCAACTCAGTACTTCGCACCAGCTCTTATGTGTTAACGAGCTGATCCATGATGGCTTTATCAATCGTAAATCTACGGGAATATTATTTCTGGACGTAGCCAAAGCCTTTGACAAAATTTGGCATAATGACTTATTACTCAAGCTCATGCGACTTGATTTCTCGCCCCAGTTTATTAAAATCATTCACTCGTACCTTTCTTTGCGTAATTTCAGAGTGCGAGTGGGAGGGACCATCTCTAGTGATCATCCAATTAGGAGCGGGGTACCTCAGGGTTCACTGCTCGGTCCCAGATTATTTCTAATCTCTGTGAACGACATTCCTCAGCCAGAGTTCTGTAAATTGGCCATGTTCGCAGATGACACAGCGATTATTGCTCAGCACAAAACACCAAACTCCGTCGTTGCTTTGTTGAATGACTATATTCCTCGCTTGGAAAGTTGGTTGACCACCTGGAAAATCAAAGTTAATCCAACCAAAAGTGCGTGCCTCTTGTTTACACGGAAGAAGAACATTGGTTTTCTTTTGAATGTCACCCTTTTTGGCCAGCCAGTCCTCTAGGTTACTGAATACAAGTACCTAGGGTTAGTTTTTGACTCAAAATTATCTTTTAATACCCACTTCGCCAAAGTAGTTGCTAAAGCAACTGCTGCCAGCGTAAAGCTCAAAAGCCTATTTCTCGAAAGAGTAGGCTAGCGATCAGACACAAGGTTCTACTCTATAAATCTATCCTTCGTCCGATTCTCTTATACGGATGTCCCATTTGGGCGTCCTCCTCCATCGCAAATCTTAAGAAGCTTCAAGTGTTTCAAAATAAACAGGTAGCTATGATAGTCAACGCCCCGTGGTTTGTTAGAAGGAAACAACTCCACAGAGATCTGAATATAGAACCCATTATGGACTATATTTTCAAAATTTCGAAAACTTTTCATTCTAAATGCCCTCAGATCCGCAACGAAGCGATCCGACAAATACCAGTCTACCATCCTGGTGTGGCTAGCTCCAGGAAGAGACCCAGAGCCATCTATGATCAGCAATGGGAATCTTTCCCGGCTTTGAAAAGGCGTTGTGGAATTTATTCTGCAACTGCCGATTCCACCGCTGTGGCTGGTGTCTAGTCACTCCGATCACTTCAAGCGAATCTGAGCTGCAGCTTTTGGCATTTAAATTTTAATTATTTGCTACGATGTGCACCTTAATTTAGAACATGGCTACCTAACTCTTAATTGTATTTTATTTTAGTAATTTGCTTTGATTATTTGTAATTTTCTACTCGTTTTCCTAAAAAACGAAGCTTTTGTTTACATCTTTTCTATTTTGTAATTTCTGTTATTTTTAAATCTTTGTTGTTCATAAAGTTTTCCATAGTAGCGCTGTTAATTGTATCGTTTTGTGTTTAATATTTTTAACTGCTCACTTTCACTCATCACAACATTTTGCTATCCAATAAAAATGTTTTTCCCAAACTTCGGTTGGGTTTTTACCTTGTTCACTGGACTGATGGCGCCATCTGTCGGCGAGCCGGTCAGTGAAAGATTGTTTGTTTGATATATGTTTTTATGCATTTTGTTCATTTATTTTATTTTTTCTTAGCTTTAATTTTTTATTTTTAACTTGTATCTTAAATCTTTTTTTGGGCATCGTCAACGGACTCCTAATTGTACCTTAGCTTTAGCTTTTTCGATCTCTTGCTTTAATTGTTCTCAAGCAAGAGATGTTTTTCCTAACTTAACGTAAGATGTTTTAAGAGTGGTTCTTAAAACCACCTAGGAACTCCGTAACAGGTACGCCCGTTGCCCGTTGCCCGTTGCCCGAGGCGTAAAGCGATGAAGCGTTGACCAATCACGAGCCTCACCGCATTCGCCTGAAACCCACCGCTTCAAGTTGCCCAACTTTCAACTCTCAAATGCTTGGCGTGTCATGCGACTTCGATTGAGCCAATAAGGATCGAATAGATTTTACAGCTGTTTTTCTTACGACCTGCGCTTTGGTAATATGGAGGACTGCCGGAAAACGCTAAACGCCCGAGGGCGGCCCTTTCCTAGACGAACTGGTTCAGTCGTTCTCGCTGCGGGTTCGACCCTGACCTGTTCCTTTAGTCATCATTTCTAGCAATGACAACTCCATTCCGTAGTGTCTTACTTTTCTTTAATTTTTCTTATTATTTTATTAAAAAATATATAAATAAATAATTCCATGATTTTCTAATTTTACTTTTTCCTATTTTTAATATACATATCAATACTAAATTTTATTTCAAAAGTTAACAAATATAAACTAAAAACATTGTATTTTACTTATTGTATAAATTCATTGTAAATATGATAATCTTTTATAATAGTTACAAAAAATATTTTATTATCAACATATTCTTTCAAAACTTCATCTTTATCAGAAATAGGATAATAAGCATTGCATAATTTTCGCTTAATATTCCGACTCTCCCAAATCTCATTCACAAACTCGCTCAAATGTTTTATTCCAATCTCCCAAACATTAATAGCGATTTGATCAAAAGGCTGCCTGATTACGATACTGAAAATCCTAAAAATGCAAAACGCCCGCGAACTGCACTCTTAATTAATACTGCTTCCTGTTTTTGACTTGTCCACAAGTTAGTCTGTATTTAGAAAAAGCTCTTTTATTTCTTCACCATTCAAAGTGCTGACCTTTTACTTTGCTCCACTGCAGACTGCCCACGCCAAACTCGTTTTCGCCTAACTAAGCAATTTTTCATTTCGGGTTTTTTCCATCATAATTTCTTTTTTTTTTTTTTTTTTTTTTTTTTAAATCTATTTTGGCAAGCTTCCTAATAGTCTTTACCGTTTTTTTCTAACAAAGCATTTCTTCATCGTTTATGTACTGAAACAAGATAGAAGCTTCGCAACATGCCAAATCAGCGTATTGCATAAATATCCTTATGTGTAAAAAAAAAAACAACTCCAATGTGCTCACATTTCATTTAAATTCCAATTTTTTGTCATTAATCTGAATAGTCTTGCCGAATAATAATTTTTTTTTCCATATTTTCGACATATTTCTTCTAAATATATAATTCTATAAAATGCGAGTCTATTCACCACTTTTTCTTAATAATTTTTCTAAATATATAAAATTAAATTTTGAACTAAGCAATGCATCGATTTTATTATCATTTTATTGATAGAAATCTAAATGATAACAAGATCGATGCTTTCCTTATATCAAAATTTAGAAAACACTAATGTACCATTGATGCTTTTACTTAGTTCAAAATTTAGTAAAACGTCAATGGTATTATCATTTTATTGATAGCAATCTAAATGAGGATTGCTGAGTTTTGAATGTCAGATCGATTCCTTTCTAGTAAATACTTATTGCCATTTTGGTCTATCATGTATTGTCATATAGTGTGCGCAGAAGATCTACCTCCCCGTGGTGCACCTGGTAACACTTTTAGTGGCTAAAAGATCTGCAACTTGGTATTATTATTACATTAATGAACTCTGTTTCAGCATGTTTTGTTGTGTTTTTTTTTTTTTTTTTTTTTTTTTTTTTTTTTTTTTTTTTTTTTTTTTTTTTTTTTTTAAATCTATTTTGGCAAGCTTCTTAATAGTCTTTACCGTTTTTCTAGCAAAGCATTTCTTCATCGTTTTTGTACTGAAACAAGATAGAAGCTTCGCAACATGCCAAATCAGCGTATTGCATAAATACTGTAATTTTTTTGCAGGCCCGTATTGTGAATAATTTCCTTATGTGTAAAAAAAAAAAAAACAACTCCAATGTGCTCACATTTCATTTAAATTCCAATTTTTTGTCATTAATCTGAATAGTCTTGCCGAATAATAATTTTTTTTCCATATTTTCGACATATTTCTTCTAAATATATAATTCTATAAAATGCGAGTTTATTCACCACTTTTTCTTAATAATTTTTCTAAATATATAAAATTAAATTTTGAACTAAGTAATGCATCGATTTTATTATCATTTTATTGATAGAAATCTAAATGGTAACAAGATCGATGCTTTCCTTATATCAAAATTTAGTAAAACACTAATGGCACCAATAGTATTATTTTATTGATAGCTATCTAAATGATAATACAATTGATGCTTTACTTAGTTCAAAATTTAGTAAAACATCAATGGTATTATCATTTTATTGATAGCAATCTAAATGAGGATTGCTGAGTTTTGAATGTCAGATTGATTCCTTTCTAGTAAATACTTATTGCCATTTTGGTCTATTATGTATTGTCATATAGTGTGCGCAGAAGATCTACCTCCCCGTGGTGCACCTGGTAACACTTTTTAGTGGCTAAAAGATCTGCAACTTGGTATTATTATTAGATTAATGAACTCTGTTTCAGCGTGTTTTGTTGTGTTTTTTTTTTTTTTTTTTTTTTCTTTTTTTTTTTTTTTTTTTTAAATCTATTTTGGCAAGCTTCCTAATAGTCTTTACCGTTTTTTTCTAGCAAAGCATTTCTTCATCGTTTTTGTACTGAAACAAGATAGAAGCTTCGCAACATGCCAAATCAGCGTATTGCATAAATACTGTAATTTTTTTTTTGCAGGCCCGTATTGTGAATAATTTCCTTATGTGTAAAAAAAAAAAAACAACTCCAATGTGCTCACATTTCATTTAAATTCAATTTTTTGTCATTAATCTGAATAGTCTTGCCGAATAATAATTTTTTTCCATATTTTCGACATATTTCTTCTAAATATATAATTCTATAAAATGCGAGTTTATTCACCACTTTTTCTTAATAATTTTTCTAAATATATAAAATTAAATTTTGAACTAAGTAATGCATCGATTTTATTATCATTTTATTGATAGAAATCTAAATGGTAACAAGATCGATGCTTTCCTTATATCAAAATTTAGTAAAACACTAATGGCACCAATGGTATTATCATTTTATTGATAGCTATCTAAATGATAATACCATTGATGCTTTACTTAGTTCAAAATTTAGTAAAACATCAATGGTATTATCATTTTATTGATAGCAATCTAAATGAGGATTGCTGAGTTTTGAATGTCAGATTGATTCCTTTCTAGTAAATACTTATTGCCATTTTGGTCTATTATGTATTGTCATATAGTGTGCGCAGAAGATCTACCTCCCCGTGGTGCACCTGGTAACACTTTTTAGTGGCTAAAAGATCTGCAACTTGGTATTATTATTAGATTAATGAACTCTGTTTCAGCATGTTTTGTTGTGTTTTTTTTTTTTTTTTTTTTGTTTTTTTTTTAAATCTATTTTGGCAAGCTTCTTAATAGTCTTTACCGTTTTTTTCTAGCAAAGCATTTCTTCATCGTTTTTGTACTGAAACAAGATAGAAGCTTCGCAACATGCCAAATCAGCGTATTGCATAAATACTGTAATTTTTTTTTTGCAGGCCCGTATTGTGAATAATTTCCTTATGTGTAAAAAAAAAAAAAAAAACTCCAATGTGCTCACATTTCATTTAAATTCCAATTTTTTGTCATTAATCTGAATAGTCTTGCCGAATAATAATTTTTTTTCCATATTTTCGACGTATTTCTTCTAAATATATAATTCTATAAAATGCGAGTTTATTCACCACTTTTTCTTAATAATTTTTCTAAATATATAAAATTAAATTTTGAACTAAGTAATGCATCGATTTTATTATCATTTTATTGATAGAAATCTAAATGGTAACAAGATCGATGCTTTCCTTATATCAAAATTTAGTAAAACACTAATGGCACCAATGGTATTATCATTTTATTGATAGCTATCTAAATGATAATACCATTGATGCTTTACTTAGTTCAAAATTTAGTAAAACATCAATGGTATTATCATTTTATTGATAGCAATCTAAATGAGGATTGCTGAGTTTTGAATGTCAGATTGATTCCTTTCTAGTAAATACTTATTGCCATTTTGGTCTATTATGTATTGTCATATAGTGTGCGCAGAAGATCTACCTCCCCGTGGTGCACCTGGTAACGCTTTTTAGTGGCTAAAAGATCTGCAACTTGGTATTATTATTATATTAATGAACTCTGTTTCAGCATGTTTTTTTTTTTTTTTTCTTTTCTTTTTTTTTTTCTGTAACTGTTCATAATCTGCCATTGGGGAAAAAAAAAAAAAAAAAAAAAAAAAAAAAAAAATGGATTGTCATATATTTAAGAACTATTATTTCAATAGATATTCGTTTTAAAAATTGGTTTTTTGGATAAACTTTGAATGTTGTTAGGAATGGATTTTAATGCATTTCATCTTGACAAATGGGTATAAGTTATGACTTGTTAAGAATAAGTGTACAAATACCAAAATCATCTTATTTGATAACAACTTTTTTCGGAACACTTATTCTTAATATGCAATTTTATTCAATGTAAAATTTCATTCTCTGTTATTTCGATTACCATTTTTCTCACGAGTTATATATATAATAACTTAAGTTATTTTATGATAAAATTTAAGGATACCTTAGATGTCTTTATCAAAATTGTCTACAATTTAAAAAGACTAATGTAATATTTTTTATTTAAACAATGGAACAAAGGTTTTATTCATAATAAAATGTATGCTATACTTTAAAAAGGGTTTTTTCTAACCTTATTGTGAATTCTTTAAAAAAATAAAAGTGCACACTTGTTTGATTATAGAAAGGATTTAAATTGCTTTTTCATGTGCACGATCGAAACTGTAAAAAATATTTTTAATTGATTTAAAGCGTTAGGTTATTATTTTTTAAATATATTCAGTAAATTTGATAAATCTTTCTTATTTTTGGATACAAAAATGTTGGGTTAAAACTTTTATTCATGTACAGTTAGGATTTATTCATGTAAAAAAAAACTTGTATATAATTATATTCCTTCTTTTAAATTTTTAAAGCAATATATAATATCTATAGTTAACTTGAAGAATAAGTATCCACATGAGTTTTGGAAAAAAAAACATTAAATTTTCACCAGCGCAATTGCATTTCTGTATATACAGAGTGTTAGCGCCTGCTCGCGTGGTTACCCCTAGCGGCGAAAAAAAGTGTATGCATGGGCAGAACCCTAAAAAGTGTATGCATGCGCAGAACCCCTAGCGGTGAAAAAGTTTGTATTAGTAGTCGTGCGTGATCGGAAAAGTGAAATAGCATGGCTGCAAGTGGCTATGGCTATCAATAAATGTATTTGTTTAATTTACATTGTGTGTGATTCCCAATTATACAGTCCGCTGTGTGCTACAGTGCGATGACATGTCGGAAAATTTAGCCGAGTGCCGTGGTGTAGAGTATAGAAGAAGCAAACATTACTCGATTTACATATCAATTTATACATCCGGGCCACACGTCAAGACCAATTATATGCCTTCAGCATATGACGTCGGATCCGGATGCAAAACGAAAGAGAAATATTTGCATGATTCCCAATACTTTGGGCAACAATCGACCCCCTCATGCAAATCATTTCTTTACAAAAAGAACTTCTAAATATTACCCAAAAATTTTAATAAATCAAATTAATTTTGCAATAAGGAAACGACAATATCAATGCCTCTTTGGATCTTGCCAAAGACGGCAATATTATCTACATACAATAATAACAACACACACTTTTATACACAATTACAGCATTCAAGTTTAGTGAAATTTAAATTTTCTAGAATGCTATCAAATTTATAATACCATTTTCGTCCACTTTGGTGTAAACCATATATGGCCTTTAAATAAAAAACATAAGTCTTAACTGGATCTATAAATCCCTGTGGCTGCTTCATATAAATACATTCTTTAAGATTAGGATACAAATAAGCACATTTTATATCAAGCTGATAGTGAGTCCATTTTAATATACAAACAAATATTACAAAAAACATACTAATAAGTGAAAAATTTACAACTGGGCTAAAGGTTTCACCTTTTCTTTGGTTATGGCCTTGGGCAACTAGCCTAGCTTTATATCTACAAATTACATCCTTTTCGTTCTTTTTAATAGTATAGACCCATCTGCATCCAATTACTTTAGAATTTTTAGGAGCGGGCACTAGTTACCGTGCTTCTCTATCCTTCAATAGAGTTTTTGCATACCGTACGTTAGTTACCGTAGGACGTCCGTTAGCTTTTCTCCTAGCGCGCATGCTCATAGGAAACTGAGCATGCGCGCTAGGGAGAAAAGCTAACGGACGTCCTACGGTAACTAACTTACGGTATGCAAAAACTCTCTATTACCTGAATCTCATCAGCCATTACCTCTTGCTATTTATCTGACTGGGGAGACTTTAAAGCATCTCTGAAGTGTCGGGGAACTAAAATTTCAACATTAGACGCTTCTGGGAGATTTTTAGATGTTCTACGGTAGAATTAAAGTCAAAACAATTTCTGTCATATTGTATGTTATTATCCTTGCAATATTTCTCTGCGTCATTATAAGATCGTAGTCTTACTTTTTGTTCTTTAACTGGATAGTAAACATCGTAACTCCATTTTTACGTAAAATAGCGTCTCTGTAAAGAGGAATTGAACTACATGGCTTTAAGTTAAATGCACTTGTATCAGGGACTGATTTATCTAAATCGTCGCTGATTGTAGTCTTTTTCAGGCCTATTTGAATCATTTGAGTCGTCATCATAATCATACGAGGTAAGCGGCTTATTTACTCTGAATTCTGTCCAATTTTTAGTTTTATTGTTTAAATTGGTAAAATTAAAAATTCCATTTGCTAGTCGTTTAGATTCATCAAAACGTACATTGCAAGTTTCAATTAGTTTTTTGTTCCTCGAATAACCAAATACGGTATCCTCTAGTGGATCGAGTATAATCTAGCATTATCCCGTGCTTAGCACGTAAATCTAGTTTATTTCTCAGTTGCTTAGGCGTTCCTACATATACATGGCACCCAAATACCCTAAAATACAACACATTCGGCTTCTGGCCAAAATAAAGCTCATATGGAATTTGATATATATTTATGGCATATTCTATTTTTAACATAAGAAAAACATATCAATGGCTCTGCCCAAAAACATTTATCAACACCGCTATCGTTAAGCATAGCTTTTACACAATCCATGGCAGTTAAATTAAAACGTTCGGATACGCCATTTTGCTCCGGTGAATAAATATTTTTTTTCACAACTAATTCCCTGATTATTTAAGTATTTTGAAAATTTATTGAGACAAAATTCCATACTATTATCACAACGCACACTAATAATTTTACGATTTAAGACAAGTTCAGGGTTAGCTTGAAAAGTTTTAAAACACTAAAAAACTTGGGATTTTTCTGTAAGAGGAAAACAGATCACCATTCTGGAAAAATCATCAGTAATTGACAAAAAATATTTGGCTCCACCACGAGATTTTACTGGTAATGACCATATACATCCATGTGTAGCAATTGTAAGGGTTTAGTACTTCTAATTCGACCAATAGGTTAAAATGAAACTCGTTTAGATTTAGCTAATTTACAGTTTTCACAATTTAATTTTTCATTTTTAAAATTTGGTAAACCATTTACAGCAGAAACTTTGCTAGTCTTAATCAAATAATCAAAATATACGCGACAAAATCTTTTATGCCAAAGCATAACATCTCCAGAATGATGCGTGGTTATCTCTTTAACATTTGAAATTTCAGCATTTTTATGTAAATTCTTAAAGTCATATTCAGGTTTCAAGAAATACAAACATTTGCATCTTTTAGCAAAAAATAACTTATTGCCGTCTGGTGCAAAGAACCATAGTATTCCATCTGAACATTTAAAACTACAATTTAATTATTCGAGAATAGAAGCCGAAAATAAATTGAGTCTCAATTTAGAGAATACATTACATTTTCTAAAATAATGCAATTCTTTGTACCATTCACATTTACATAAAATTTCACTGTACCAATACCTTCTATAGCACTTTCTGAACCACCAACTGCTAAAGACATAGATTTACCAACAGTACTTTGTAAATCAGTAAACAAATTAGCATTGTTACAAAAATGTTGGGTAGCAGCAGTATAAATAATCCAATTAAATTTATCAGTCAATTCATTTATATTAATTTCTGTAACTAAACTTTCATGTTTATTACGATCATTAAATACATACTCATTATTGTCCTTTACATTAAAGGTATTTAACTTTAAAGAATTAGAGTTAAGATATTTACAATTCCGTTTTAAATGACCCATCTTTTTACACATATAACAAGGGCCAATTTCATTTTTAAATTTGGATTTGGTAAATTTAAGTTTATTCTTGCAATCATAAACTCTTGAATTATCAGAAACTTTTTTAATTTTATGGTTAACTATAAAGGCATCAACACTATTCATATCAGTTTTAAGTTGTCTAATCCTATTCTCCTCTGCAATTAATTCCATTTCAATTTTATGTAACTTAAAATTTTTATCAGACCATTTATACAAAATTTGTACTATATCTTGAAAGTCAGGTGGGAGTGGTCTTATCGATTGAAACGCAGGGTACATATCTTCGAGAGGGTGTGCAGCATCCATTAAAAGCATGACATGTCTACGAATTCTTGCTATGAATATGGCAATAGTGTCCTTCTTGACATCAAGTTTTATTTGAAAAAAACTCGTCCAATAGTCGAATCACAGAAGCTCTTGACTTTGGCTCGAATTGTTCTTGAAGTAACTTCTTCTGTTCTTCTAGTAACTAACTAAAAATGTGGCACGGATAATAAATAAAAAAAGTCGAAAACACTTATTTGTACATTTATTCTCAGCATCCCATATAGTACTTGTAACAATAACTAATCAAATATAATACACAATATTTACAAAGAAACAAAATTCAAATAATAAAAATCTTTGACTACGAAAATAAAATACGCAATAAAAATTATCATATTCTCTATCAAATTAAATTAAATATATGCAATACATCGAAGATTAAAGCAAATTCAATTCAGATAAATTTATTTTTAATAATTCGCATTTAAAGTTTAAGTATGAATTATTATGAATTTTAAGTTTTAATCTAAACCAGTGTTTTCGTGCTTACTGTTTTTAGAAAAATGTAATTTTAATTTTGCTAACAATTTCAATGTAGGCCCCTCTCGATCTTGATGCCCTAGGCTGAAGCCTAGTTAGCCTATAGGAAAATCCGGCCCTGGACATAGTGCATTCACCCCAGATAATAATTTTGCGTTTTTGACTTTAGCAATGCCGGAATTCTTTATGTTGCACATTGCGACCGGAATTTTTGTGAACGTTCAATAGCAACTTGAGTTCTGAATGTGCAGTCCGTCCACCATCAAGCAAAGTTGCTGCAAATGGTGAGGATGATATGTAAAAAATCATAAAATTAAAAATAAATATAACCTAGAACCCGATTGCAGCACCATCTAACACGTCCACCTGTGAATTACTCCATCCAAGAACCCATTCAAACACACAAAACATTTCATCAAAATCGGCCCAGCCGTTTAGGAGGAGTTCAGTGCAAACAAGCTTACTGAAGAATCATATGAATTGCAGCGCCACTATATGAATTGCAGCGCCACTATATGAATTGCAGCGCCACTATATGAATTGCAGCGCCAGCGTTGGTTCAATTGTGAACCTAAACCATACAGGAACCCACTCAAACAGACAAAAGAAATTCATCAAAATTGGACCAGCCGTTTAGGAGGAATATCAATGACAAACACCCGTACAGACAAATTATGTATATAAAGATTTTAATATTCATGGATGATGCATCATCATCTTTATTACAATGCCACATTTCTATTTCTTGGCAATAGATAGAAAAAGTCTATCTGTTACATGTGTGAAAAATATTCGTTGCTTATTAGTAAAAATTAAAAAAATCTAAAAAATTAACAAATGTAATTTTAATAATGATCTAATCACGTGATTAACGAATGAATGACATCAAGTTACATGCTTGTATACAAATAGAGGTTTTTGTCAAATTTAAAAGACTTCAATCATTTGTATCGCAACTATTTTTTAAATTATGTTAATAAAAAGTGATTCATAACGGGTGCATTATTATTTAACAAATGTTTACTTATTATATATATTGTAATAAAGTTTGAATAAATAATTTGGTATTTCCCATCAATAATATTCAAAATAATTTTCAATTTCTTTTCTACCACTTTTAAAGTAATCCTGTAATTGTTGATATAAATGCTTTGAGTAACCCATCGTATGGTGAGGAGAATGTAGCTTGCAGCGACGATCGACTACTCCCTTCGGGGAAAGTGCACCAGGAGCGAGTAATCAACCGATGATGAACCCGGAACTTCTGGATAATTTACGATGCAAGCTACGAATAGGCCGAGAAGCAAGCTCGTATCAATTGCGAAGGTCTGCGATATTGGATGCACATAAGAATCTATTCCTACAAGCGAAAGAGACCTACCAAGCAGATGTTAAAACAAGATGAAGATGTCTCCAAACTACGTCCCGCGGGCCAAATTCGGCCCGCGTCAGCGAATAGCTTGTTGTTGCTGTAATAAGTTGGATAAAAAACACATAATGATAATATCTCGGTTTTATTAAAAGAGATTGTAGTAATTGAACCAGCGAATTTAGCAAGCGTATGCTCGCTCAGAGCGCGTACTCGGCGACTAGTCTAGAAATTATAGATAATGGCAGAAAAATTAAAACTGTTTTGGCCCTTGGTACTTACTGGAATAAACAATATGGCCCTCGAAAAAACTACAAGGATTGCAGACATCCATTGTGACATATGAAAAACAGGCAAGAGATTTTGGCTCTTGCCCAGTTCCCAAATGTAAATTCCATAGTATAAATTCTAAAAGAACTATTTTACAGGAGGGTTTTGTGCAACCAAATAAAAGGCATAGTAGGCCTTAAATAAAAGGCCTTAGTTTCTAATAATTTCTTAGCTACTAATAACAAATTCCAAATCTTAGAAAATAATGATAAAATTAATGAAAATAGAAATTTTAATGATAATACTGTAATAATTCACAAAATTCCATTCTATAATGGTTAAACAAATTGATAATGTAAAAGAACAGCTTAAAAATATCCATTACAATATCAATGATGATTCTATTAAAATCAACCTGCCGGGAGTGCTAATTAAAATATATAATAGTGACGATAATCCTCGTAATATAACTACTATGCTAAAAGCTCACAAATACGACTATTTTGTTATCACACCTAAAAGCAAAAGACCGATTAAGGCAGTACTCAAAGGATTACCAAAATCAACACCGGCGATTCACGTTGAATTTCTTCAATCGACTCAAAACGGTGTCCCCGAAGTGGTCTTTTGAATTTAGGGAATAGCCAGAAGTCGAACGGTGTGAATACGGTGGTGGTTTCATTTTTGACGAAAAAGTCACGAAGAATCCACGTAGTGTGAGCTGGCGCATTCAGTGTTTTCGGTACCAATCGAGATTTGACGCGTTTGAGGCCTAAAATGGAATTGACCGATCCTTTTGAAATTCCAACATCATCAGCAAGGTCGCTAATTTTAAATCGACGATTTTCAAGCACCAAATCTTTAATTTTTTGGACGTGAGCTTCGTGGGTTGAGGTTGATGGTCGACCAGAGGGCTCTTCGTCTTCAACGCGTTCTCTACCCTCTTTGAACTGTTTATACCACATCTGAGCATTTCTTTCCGATATAGGAATGCTCACCGAATACCTTCTAAATTAGGCCTGTGTAGTATATAAAGAAAATTAGACCGAACAAAGTTCTTAGTCAGTATTGTATTAGCAATCGCCTGATAAAATCGTTCCCTTTCAATGACTATTGATAACTTATCTCGTTAATTTCTTAATCGAGAAAAGTTTCTTTTTTTTCAAAATTCTGAAAAACAACATAGTAATCCCTCTTCGAAAACCCTATAGCAATTTAAAATATGCTCAAATTTCACACCTGATACTACGAACACAAAATGTTCAAAATTTGAATAGATTAAAAAAAAATTTGTTATCCTTCAATCAACCTTTTTTTTGTTTAGTTCAAGATGTGTCTAGTCATGCTTTCTCTGGCTCTGCGACGCAGTCTTCTTAGAGAGTTTTTTATTTGGTTCTCTTTCTGGTCTTGTAAAATTCTGTGTGATCAAGGGTTCTCGTGCTTTTAGATAATCAATTTACAAATGAATAATTTAAAAACTACTTAATGTGTTAAAACAAAGGAAAAATAGTAGATGAATGATTAGTTTATAATACAAAAACCTTACAGTTTTTACAATTAACAACAATCAATTTATGTTACTAAATTTAATACCTTCATTAGAATTATTTAGATAATCAAATTTACAAATGAATAATTTAAAAACTACTTGCCAACATCTAAGCCTAATTCAATTCCGATTAATCAAATTCCGCCAATTTCGATTAATAATTAAACATCACATCCGAAATTTCTCTTTCCCTTCCCTAAAGACTACGAGCTCCCTCTGGTGGTCTGGAATTTTTAACAAAAGGGTAATTCCTTTCTTTAACATGCCTAATATTATTAAATACAGGGGCCTGATGGCCGGGCGGCTAGCGCTCGGTACCACAGGTATCGGGTTCGAATCCCGGTGGTGCCATGTATATTTGTAGTGGTTCGGAATCCACTTTAAACCGTAGGTCCCGTTCCTAATAGGATCGTAGAGCGTTGCGGGGGCATTGTGACTCCGCGTCCGTGACTTATCTTCAAGTTACACGCGCCCCCTGGGTAATGCAGAGTGAGTAACGTCTGTGCACACGCTTGCCTTAAGGCATCCAAGACCAAGCTGTCTAAGTGTTTTCCAGCTGCATTAGAAAGAAGAAAAAAATGTTATTAAATACTGAAGTGATTCAAGTAGAATCACTTCTTCCTTAAACAACGCCGAAATGATAGATTTAACGCAATACCAAATATTCGCTTAATTTTTTTTATATATAATGTATTTTTTAATATAGAGGTAAG
>BPLQ01002807.1:0-26308 GCA_021605075.1 Caerostris darwini | reverse complement strand
GATACTTATTGTTATATTTATTTTCAATAATTATTAAAGATAATATGTATAAAACTTTATTTAAAAATAATTCTTTATTAATAGAATATTAGATATAATAATACAAGTAAACTTAATTTAGTTATAAATATTAGCGACATTTTTTCTATTGTTTAATAGACCAAACTGGCTCATCGTCTTCAAGTAATGTTGTCAATCGACCTTCATGATATTACTGAGATGTTTGAAGAGTTATGTGATGCTGTTATCCATAATGCCCGTCGATATACAACATTGTCTGCAGAAATTGTTCAAGAAAGGCTACCTAACTATAAAATTCAAGAGGTGAATATGTTAAAATAAAGTGTATAGCAATTTTTTAATTACATTTCCTATAGACTTATAGTATCTGTGGTTACTTTAAGGAAATGTTATGTTTTCAAATTCAAAATATGTTTGATCAGGTTTAAATCTGGTGACTGAGAAGATATTTTAATAATGTCTTTACAAATTTAATGTAACCGCAATGAAACATTCAATGCTCAGTTTATTTTATTTTTACCCTTGTGAATTTTAATAGAAATTTCATATATGGAAAAACTTATGTAGGGAACTGAGTATAGTACAGTTATAGATCAATTTCTTCTAAATCTTATCAAAAATATAAATAATTCAATACTATTTTGCTCATCAGTTAGGTTGGTCCCAAAAATATTCTTGATGTATATATTCAACATCGCTTAAAAATGGATGCCATGAATCATACAGAAGATGAATATAGAAATCCTAAAAATCAATATCCACCAGAATTGTTGCGTCGCTTGTAAGTATTTTTCTTTTTCGTTAAATGTAACAAAATAATTATTTATAGAAGAAAACTTTTATGATTACTTCCTTATAGACAAACTTCTTTATAAAGTTGCTTCTTAAAATATGTTTTTTATTTTCTTGTAATGTTTTAAAATACTTTATTAAAGATAAATTAACAATAGTTTTACATACTTGCACCATGTTCAAAAAGAAAAACTATCATACAATCACAGCTAATGCATTCTAACTATATAAGCTAATTATGATGTATGTAAATAAACTAACTACAACTATGTTTTTGATTATTTGCAAATTATTATTTGTTTTTTGATTAAGTCACAACAAATTAAAAGATAAAATTTCTTTTTAAAAAAATGTAACATATAGGTTTGGCATTCGTTAATTCTAAATATGTCACTATTGCATGTGATGATTTTACCCCATCATGAAGGATTTTCATTATTTTTCAAAAAAATATTGAAAAAACTAAAAGATGGATATAACTGTTTACAATTTTATAATAATAAGAACTTAAACATATTATTTACTTATTATTTATTATTATTATTTTCATGTGTTAGTCATAAAATAATAAAATCTCGTGCGAACTCATTTTGCTTTCTGCTTTTGCTGTGTTCTATTTTAGATTCATTATTAACGCATTTTCACTCTATGTTCTGTATATCTTTTTCATTTGATCTAAATCTTTCGACATTTTCATCAATAGTGCGTTCCTTACAGAAAAACCTCTTAATGTGGAAAATAAAATTTTTGACACATATTTCATCTCAATGCCCTAAATAAGAAAAATAAATTCTCCACAATTTTATTTTGAGACATTTTTTTCTTAAAGCATTTTTATTTATGCTTTCAAAAACATCCTAAGCCAAATATTCAGCAATATTAAATTTGTTTTTGAAAACGAGATCTGTTAACAATTGGACACTTGGAAGATCCTACAAAAATACTTTATTTTACTTTGGCCTCGCATATGAGTGGAAGTCATTATTCATATAGACAAATCCTTCTCATTCTTATTAATTCATTGCTTTTAAAAATTGTTAAGACCAAGATTTATTTTCCCACTTAACAGATACACTATAAAAACTATATGTGCTTTCTTTTTGACTAGGATACTGCACAATTCCTCTCTGTAATTTCACCCGAGATTAAACATGTATAAATGCATGTTATTTTTACAATAATGAAGGACAGCTTTTTTAATGCCATGTAAAATTTAATCCTAAAATAAAATAAATGGTCCGTACAAGAGTTGGACGAATCTCAATTGTGGTAACTCCTTTTTTTTTTTTTTTTTTTGGCATTGCCACCAATCTCATTGTTCATCATAGTCGAAAACAGAAATACAATTGGAACCTTAAATCAATTTTGGTGCAAAGCCTCTAATTTTGAACAAACATTTGGTAATTGCAGAATTCTTTAAATTAAAACCTAGCCTACAATTTAAACTTTAAAGCAATCGTTTCCTCCAAAATAAATGGCATACGACAGACAAATTTGGATGCCGTTATCCATAGTGCAAAATCCTTTAAAATCAACCAATATTTTTACAGGGAAGAGTTTTATGCTGATGCAGTGTAATTATTATTTTTAAACAAAAACATCTAAATTGTTTTAGTGAAATATATATTAATTACTAGGAAATTTTAACTTGTTTTTCTACTAGTGGAACTGTTTAAGAGTTGGCAGTTTTGGTATTGTGTGCTTATTTAAAATTTTGCAATTGAATCATATGAATAATCAAACCAATACTTATAATAATTTTTTCTGTTTTTCTTTTGATAATTTTCCCTTGCTGGAAAATTAAATTTATAATTGAAATAAAACTATTAAATGCATTTCAGAAACTGTTTTTTCCTGTAAAATATCAAATTTTTTAAAGCTGTAATTAAATAATTTCAACACAAGTATTGTTAACATTAAACCAGGTGTTCTAAAAATTGTTACATTCCAAAAGTTTCGTATTTCATACTTTGAAAAATTATATATGTTTAGTTCCAATGATTTCCGTTTTCTTCTGAAAGATTCAAATGGTTCCTGTAGACATTGACAAAATATAACATTCTGAGTAGACGATATGGTACTTCCAAATTTTATGTTACAATTATACAGAAAGGCTTGTGCTTTTTTGATTTGCTCTGTATACAGTTTTCAAAATTTTGACTTGTAATTCAAAAAATTTCAATAATACCCACAATCACTCATACATTGAGTTAATAATCTCTAAATTAATCCTATTTTAATGAAATTTTCTTTAGTTATTTTTAAAAAATGATACATTACTTGTTAGTCTATATATATTACATTGAAATTATGTTCCTATGGACTGTCACACTCTTCAACTGATCATCATAAAATTTTAACCACTTATTATTTATTTCACAATCATTGATTAGCTGTTGTAATTTACAAAAAAAATGTAATTAGTTCATTTTTAATTAAAAAAACCAGTAATCTACCCTAAAAGACCTGCAGGATTGTTACATTGTTAGCTTGCCTGTGTTGCCTGCATCAAAAGTGTTGTTTTCGTGTTATTACATTTAAAAAAATGGGGTTTGTTTTTGCAATTAAAATTGATGTCATGTTATATTTGTTATGCATATGTACAGTAATATTATCGTATGGTTTTGATAAAGAAAATGATCTTTGATTTTGAAAGTTATTTATTCCCTTTGTTCTTTTAAGTTACTTAAAAAAAAAAATATATATATATATATATATATATATATATATATATATATATGTGAATAATTTTCAAAGATGCCACATAAAAAGAAAACCCCATCTACTTGAAGAAAATTTGTAATAAAATAGAAATAAATCTTCTGATATTCTAATATTTGATTTTTATTCCCCCTAATAAAATTTGAAAAAAAAAAAAAAAAAAAAAAAAATATCTATTTTCTGTAAATAGGTAATGCCCAGGTAACATCTGTTTGTTTTATAATAATGTCAAAAAGTCACGTTTTGTGAATGTTTGATTTAATAATTTAATTGGATTACCAAAAATATGTTTCATTTTAAAACTAGGATCATCAATGTGATTATAGTTATTGCTAGATATTCCATTAAAATGTACAACCATGTTTAGATCAATTTATATATATTTGTGTTTTAATCAGTGAATATTAAAAAGCCAAAAACAATGAGAAACATTTCAATAATGGTTTTTACATCTGCATAGCAACATAAATACTTTAAAACTATCTGTCGAATAATTTAAAAAATAAAATATTTAATTTTTGTTATTTTACATCATTCTTAAAGGGGATACATATATATGCAACCAAATGTTTTTTTTCAGAATGCATTGAAAATAGATGAAAATTAGTTATATTGTTTAAAATAAAAAATATATTAAACTTTGTATAAATATTCAATTATAGAATATGAAAGCCTTGTTTTAATTAATCATTCACCACTTTAATGGTATTTTACAAAAAACAATAGATTTTTTAAATATGTATTAAAAATTTCTTGCTTCAGAAAATTTGTTTGAATGTTTATTTCTTTATCTTATTTTTGTTTTTCTTCTAGTGAAATATATTTCAAGAACAGATCTGAAAAAGATCAACTTTCTGTGCGAGAAGTAAAAGCTGAACATATAAGAAAACTGATAACTGTAAGATGCACTGAAGTCAAACCAATGCTTGTAGTTTCAACTTATACTCGTGATCAGTGTGGTGCTGAAACATTCAAAACTGTATGTATTATTTTTAATATTAAAATATTCGAACATTACTGAATTTTTTTAAATTATATTTTTTGAATCTTAGATTTTTACCTCTACCACTTGCTTTAAAATATAAGGTTTAAAAGTTAACATAAAACAAAATTTAGTTTTAAAAGTCTGAAAATTAAGCAAAATATTTCAATTTATCAATCTTTATTTTAAGACATTGATCATAAATTTTTTTAAATTTTTTACCATAGTTTAACATTTTTTTATGTTTTAAAAAATATTTTTACTGATATTCCTGATTATTATGTATCTTATAAAAAGTTTTAGAATGTAGTATTCTTTTTTTAATTTTCTTTTTTAAAATTTTATATATATGTATAAAAAAATTATGTATATATGTACACGTAGTTATTTTGAACAAATTCCAGCAAGTTTTTATAAAATGGGACTAGCATAGTTTTATAAATTTTGGATAGGAACATATGGGTGAAAATGCTGTGCATGCAAACAAGCAAAATAGAAATCTTAATTTATTAGATATAATTACAAAACAAGTTTGTTAAATCCTATGTGCGCAATCTTAAAGAAGAATCTCAATCTTACCAATGTGTACAATCTCATTTGCATTGGAACAAGCCGACACACATTGGCAATCATGGATTTGTGTTACTATCCATGAGGGAGTCGTGAAACGTTTTTATAAAAAAAATATCTAATTATAGGATTATATTCAAATGTTCTTATTAAAAGAATAATTTGCTTGTAAAACTGAAAGTAATAGTTGTTGTTAATGAATTGAAAATTAATTTTTCAATTAAATTTTTGTAAGTACTATTTTCAGGAATAATTTTAATGTGTTAAACAAAAATTTCTGTTTCCTTCATTTTCATATAAATTTTCATATTAAAAAGGGAAATATGTATTGCAAAACTTTTTCTATAACAGTAATACTTTATTTTACATGTATGTAGCCATAGTCAATTTTATAGATATACAATCGTAGTTTAATACCTCCAATACAGGCAATGTTAAAATGGCATTTTTATGTGTAAATGTATATTCTATAATATATTGAAATTAGCATTTGGGAAATTGTTAATATAACTATTTTATTGTTATTTTAACTTTAACCAGAAACGACTTAGAATTTGAAATTGGCTTTTATGTGTGTGTGTGTATATATATATATATATATAGTTAAATTGGATGCTAGTAAAAGCTCATTTTAGTATATTATAGTACATAAGACATTTCTAGCTGAAAAATTAAAATTATGCATGCAATAGTTTTGTAGAAAAGGTGCATGCAAATTAGAAAATCACTTTTATGAGAAAATTGCATTTGTAATGAAAAAAAATATGCTATTAAAACATTCCGACTTCCAATACAATTTATTTATTGAGTACACTGTCTTATTCTTTCTTATTAACATTTTTATCTTTTACTTTTATTTGAAAAAAAAAAAAAAAAAAAGTGTATTTTTTCATAAAAAGCATTTTTTATTGAGGTGTTTGGGTGTAGGGATTTTCAGCTATCTTCCTCTATGCTAAAACTTTAACAATTTATGCTTTCGAGACGTTCCTTTTCTGGGCAATAGAAACATGCATTCCAAATAAGAGAGCAACAATTGCCCTAAATTTGTTTTCGATACATGGAACTGTATCACATTATTAGCACTCTAATTTGGATTCTAGTTGTTACCATTTTAAGTATTTTCTAAGCAAATCTGTATGGCAAAAATAAGTTATGTTATACTTTTTGAAATTTGACATGCTTTCAGTTGCAATTTTTACTGAAGTAATGCATTATTAGAAAGGTATTAAAATGTATATCATTTCTTAAAATTAATTTCTTCTATATTGAATTTCCTTAACCATACATCCTGTAAGAAAATAATTTAATTTTTTCCTATGATTATTTTCTTAATGAATATCAATTTAAAATTATTTTTTAAAGAAACCTGTTCACAAAAACAAATTTTATTATTTTAATGGAGGACATGGAACAAAATTTAATTTATTAGGTCAAAAAATTAACTTATTTAGTCATATCAAAATAAATAATATAAGATAGATGAATTCAATAATAATTTGGAAATTAAAAATTATAAAATTCTTTAGGATTTTATTGATTTTTATCTTAAGAATTGATAATTTTATTTTATGTTTATAAAGAGCAATTAATAAATGTGAGCATTTTTCTTATATGTTTCTTATCAATTTGAATGAACGTTGAGTTATACAAATTTATTCATATAAAAATAAAACATTTTATTTATCAGGCTTATAATATTAATATAAGTCATTGTATATTTTAAATATGATGTATAACTAATGTTTTTCATGCTATAGCTTTCTTTACATTTCGAACAATTTTGATTTTAATTATTGTGTTTATGTGAGGTGTTGTGTTTGTTTTTCAATTTTTTAAAAATATTATAAATTATGTATAGTTGAATTTTTCATTTTGTAAATATGTTTAAAAGATTCTATTAAAAATTGTTAATGAATAGCATTAATTATGGCATTATTTATTTAGACTATAAACCTATATTCTGTCATTAAAAATATTATTTATACTTTTTATAAGATATATGAATACAATAAAGAAATGTTTTTTAATTTTAGGTTAATTCTATGTTATTCATGCCACTTACTAACTGTGAAAGTGAAATCTGTCGACTACAGAAATCTGGAGGAAGGCTGTATTTGCAGACTCGTGGTTCAAAGTTTATCAAGTTTCAAGAAATCAAAATCCAAGAACTTGTGAGTTGCTAAACTTTATGTGTGCATGTGTTGTGCACATATAAAAAAATTATATTAAGTCTTATTTATTAAATGATAAAGTTAATGATTTTTTATGCTTTTTCTAATAATAGAAAGCATTACTTTATTGAGATTTAAAATAGATTAATTTAATTTTAGTTAAATTTTAATATTATAATGGGCACTGAAATTAACTTAATGACACATAAAAGATTACAATTGTGTATGTTAAAAATATGTATAAATTAATGTAAGTCTTATTTTTAAATGTTTTCCTAATTTTTGTGAGATCTAGTTTTAATAGCAATTTTTTTTAAACCTTATTTCCTTTATTTTATGAAGTAGGTAGTCATTTTATTTAGAACAAATCCCGAAACTTTTTAATGAAGCTTCTGAAACTGCTCTATTTTTAAGTATTACAATATTTAATGGAGCCTGTTTTCATTTAAAAATTAATTCAAAAAAATCTAGTGTAGAATAGCAATTGTATTAATTTTATTATTTTTAAAATACAGCAAATACTATTACAAAAACTACAACAGATTAGGGATTATGTTTTGAGGTTGTGTGGAAATTAGGTTTCCACAGAATATAGTTTGAGTACTATTAATTTTAATTAAATCAAATTTGTGCCATTCAGAGAGTATTGGTTTTCAAAAGCATATCTTAAAATACTTATTTTTATTCCAAAAAATGAATCTTTATAGATTCTGTGAAAGCCAAAGAAAATATTGATTTTTTTTTAATGCTTATTTTAATGGATTTAGAAGATTTTACGAAATAAGTTCAAATGAACTCGTATATTTATAAAAGCAGTTTTTGCATCACGAAGTTTTATTTACAAGTCACTATAGAATATCTAGACATTCCTTCACTCTGAATTCGCCTACAAAAAATGCATATATCTTATAACAGTACCCAGTGATATAGTACGAAGTGTTATAGAATAGCTGAAGTCAAGCAAAAGATGTTATATTTGTATTGACCCAAATCTATGTAATGTTCCAAGGTGTAGAGCAGTCGCTCATTTCCGACTAGCCACTGGACATGACTGCCTGCGTAAACATCTTTACAGGCCCAAAATTGTTCCTTCCCCTGATATGCACTCTGTGCAGCTCTGGAGAGGCTATGGACTCCACACATCAACTGCACTGTCCTGCTCTGAGCAAGACTTTTCTCGCCGAGCGATATTGGGAGGCTAGAAATATGTTAGATTAATGAACTCTGTTGCAGCATGTTTTGTTGTTTTCTCTGTTCTTTTTTTTTATTTTTCGTTGTTCTGTAACTGTTCATAATCTGCTATTGGAAATTAAAAAAAAAATATTTGTAATGAAATAAATTTTATTTGTCGTTTAAAACAGAATAACTTCTGCGAGATTTTCTTTCATTGTGCATCCAAGATAGCTTCTTACAAATCTCAATGACGATAAAAGTCTCTTAAAGCAATAACTGTCTTCGCTACTATTCGTATTTTTTAAAGAAGTACCACTGAATGCACCCATTTCATTTTTACATGAATAGTTAGAATTTTTCAAAAATAACCCTTATTTTTGTAAAACAGTTGGATAAAAGGTTTTAAGACAGCCGCAACCGTACAAACCTACTATATAATCCGGTATTGCCAGGGTTTGGGAGCTGAAATAAATTACACTCTGATATTTTAAAATCCACGAATCATACAATATTTGTAATAAGAAAATGAAATTTAAACATTTCATCTTTCGTGGCAAAAAGTATACCCAAATAAGTTCTTCATTCTCAATGGATTATCTCCCGGTTTACAAAACGCATTCTAAATTTGCATTAATTAAATTAATGTGCACTTTAAATTTTTTTTTTGTTTTTTTTTTTTTGTTTGTTTGTTTAAATTCTATTTGAATAGATTTAAATTTAAAACAACTGCAAAAAAAATATTTTACTGATTTATAAGAAAAACAGTCTGTTCTAAAAATTGATATTAAAATTTGCCTTATTATTGTATTCTAAACAATGTATTACGATGCTATACTACATTAAAATTTCTGATGTAATTAAAAAATAAATAATTAGAATTTATTTTTTAACACAAAAACCAAAGGAGAACTGACAAGAAATACGACCATTTGGCAAAACAAAAATCACCGTCGATATTCGCTACTCAGGGTCTGAATGGCCGATCTCTCTGGCTCTCGGTGCCACAGGTTTCGGGTTCGAGTTCCGGTGATGCCATGGATGTTTGTTGTGGTTCGGAATTCACTTTAAACCGTAGGTCATCGGTCTAATATGATAGTAGAGCGTTGCGGAGATAATTAGAGAGTTTTTGCATACTGTATTTTGGGCATCCGTTAGCTTTTTCTCCCTAGCGCGCATGCTCATAGGAAATTACGCATGCGTATCTGTAATAAGGTTTCCTATGAGCATGCGCGCTAGGGAGAAAAAGCTAACGGACGTCCAAAATACAGTATGCAAAAACTCTCTAATGTTGCTCCAGCTTATCTTCAAGCTACATGTACCTCCTGGGTAGTACTGAGTAAAGTCGGTGCAGCATCCAAGACAATTGTCTAAGTGTTTGTCAGCTCCATTAGAATAATATATATGTATTCGCTACTTGCAAATTGTTTAACGAAACCATCAAAAGCCTTCGCAATGCACAGTACCGGAAGTGTCTCAGATTCAGACCCTCAAAAAAAGTAAAGAAATTGTTCATGATCAGCAGTGCTCATAAGCTGCATCAATAAAACTGGAAATCATTAGGCAAACTGAAATATCAAAAGGGTTTGATTTGATTTGTCGCTGTACGGTCATCTTGTGCACACGAGGGCTAAACAGACCGCTACCTACAGTTTAAAGTGGATTCCGAACCACTTACAAACATCCATGCCACCACCAGGATTCGAACCTAAGGCCTTGGATACCAAAAGCCACAGCGCTAGCCAATTGGCCGCTAGGAGCGGTTAGCACCAACAAGAAGCAATGAGCATGTTACACAATTAATAGGTGAAAATAATTTTTGCCAAATTGGTTTTTAAATTGTAATCATGGGTATTTAAGACAGCATAAACATCCAGATTATCATACAAATAAAAGCAGTGGATCATTACATCATGAAAGTACGCTACAGATGTTATAATAGTTGCTTCAGACATAGATGAAATATGCTAATGAAGTTACATATAATCATTCCTATTTGACTGCTGTTTGAAATTAAATTTACCATGATTCCAAAGTATCTTCCCTGTTTAAAGTGGATTCCGAACCACTCATAAACATCCATGCCACCGCCAGGATTCGAACCTGAAGCCTGTGATACCAAAGGCCTGAACGCTAGCCAATTGGCAATTAGGCAGCAAATAAATATCAAAAGGGAGTACACTTAGAACCGAATTGACAAATAAAAAAGAATGGAAACATTGCTACAAAATATGTATCAACAAGGTGTGAAATCACTAAAAAATCAATGAGTAAAATCAAAGGATTAAAGGACATATTTATAAAGATCAAATAATAATAACATCCTGAGCACAGCTTTATCAAGGAATACGTACTCACTGGAAGTTATAAACCATGTTATTTCTGCTAGTTAGATGATTGGATCCAAGTCTAAAATAAATCTAGCGACTTGTATATAGATATATACATTTAAAAAAATTTCCAATAGTTAACAATTTTAAAAAATCCTTCACATTGTATTTTCTCTCATATTTTTTCCCAGGAAGTAGTAAATCGTTCCATCATTTTCACCACCACCATTCCAATATCCCATGCTACAATAAAAGGGCAATGCAATTTGTTTTCTTATATATTAAACAAAATTTTAGCTGGTTACAAACAACAACGTAAATAAAGTATAGCTTTGGAACAACACAAAAAAATAACAGTTATTAAAAGTTATTTTTATCTCAATTTGTTTTTCTTAAAAAACAAAATTTTAATCGTAACAGTTAAAAAGTTATTTATCTCGGAATCGTAACGTAACGGTAGGTGTTTAGGTGGAGTACCAGGGAATTTCCCGTACCGCCATATCAATAATTACTATTAAAAACGTAATTTTAAATTCCAAAAGATGAGCTAAAGAAAGAATATTAAACGAGTCCATGCTCGGAGAGAACGTACAGGAGTAAAAAGGTTAGTAAAAACAAAATTTAAAATGATAGTTCACAAAAGTATTTAAAAATAAAAACTGCGGCAATTAAAAAGAGTTAAGGAATAACCGTTACGAAAACTTGTGGCTGGCTGAAGAGAAAAGGAAAGGCGAGGGCAGAGTCATAAGCAAACCAAAACTGAATCGTTTCGCGACCTTGAGGAAAAAGAGCGATTCCGAAACTCAAAATAAACTACGGAGAAAAAAAAAAAGGGTTTTTTTTTTTTTTTTTTTTTTTTGAAAACAGAGAGTGAAGTTTGCATCAAAACGAGAGAGTGAAATGATAGGGTGATTCCTGTCCCCAGACACTCCAAAAATAAACAGCCTTTGCCTTTGTCTGGCAGAGAGCTTTTTCATCCCGGGTCAGAGTGAATTCTTTTAGCCACGATGGAATGAACTGAAGTCTTGAAAGTAAATAGAACGCGGGCGTTTTTTCGCATGGCGCCGGGTCGGATCATAATCGAAATGAATCGTTTGCACATTCTGATGAGCTGGAGGAGGGGGGATCAGGGCGTGTTGTTCTTTTCGCTTTTGAAAATCTGGGAGTGGAGATCTGCCATGTCTATTTCCAATAAGGGCAAAGTCGAATCATCAAAGACATCACAACGACATATAGTACTACTAAGCAGATTACAGAAAAAGACAGGATAAATGACTACCACTGAATCGTCAACTCGGCGCGAAATTCTCACTCAGCGAATAAGAATGAAGAGAGGGGAGAGAAACTAGAAAAAGGTTTACAGAATGTGTACGCGATCAGTACGTTTTCGCACATCACTCTTCAGATAATTCTCGAATATTTGAGTGCAAATTCGCTAAATGACATGATAGCTGTGAATTATATGTTAAAACACAAGGAAATAATTGATAAAAATAAATTTTATTTGAATTTAATTAAAATGTCCTTACGACAAAAGTGAATTAAAACGATTGAGGTTTTTATATAAATGAATTACCTTTCATTTATCTCATTAGTGTGTAGAATTTTTGTATTGTGTTTTTCTAAAATTAAATGGAAAAAAAAATTATCAATTACTTATAGGCGCTGAAGTTAAAAAAGGAAAGGATTTTTCCCCCTCCAAATCAGTATATTATTATTTATTTATTTTATTACATAATAATAATTATACAGAGGTTTACACTGTAGCAAACTCGTAAATAATATTCATCGGATATATGGGATGATGGGCCTGAATGGCCGGGTGGCTCGAGCTGTGGCGCTCCGTACCACAGGTTTCGAGTTCGAGTCCCGGCTGTGCTATGGAAGTTTGTAATGGTTCGGAATCTACTTTAAGCCGTAGGTCCCGGTCTCATATAAGCGTTGGGCGTAGAGCTGACGACCTTAACCCGCGAAGAAAGAAAACGTCACTCGTCTCGAAATCTACCAGTAGGTAGATGGACTTGGCCTACAATGGGCTGTTGTGCCGATGATGATGAGTTTTATTTATTTATTATAAATATTTTCGAAATTGATTCCTAGATTTTTTGAGCTTATGCTCGTATTTATATTTCAATGATTTTGTATTGAAAAATAAAAGAAATTTTTCAGTACGAATTTTATCTTGATTTCAAATACCTATTTTTAATTTACATACTTTTCTTCCAACAAAACAGACTCGTATTTATTGACTATTCAGGAAGGATCCTATCTGGTTAATATTAAAAGAATGGATGTCACTATTTTGTAAATTTTCTTATCCACTTTCATAGTTTATAATTCGTAATGTTCCTGCATTTAATTTAGTTAATTAATAGATTAATTTTCATTGAATTAGTTAAAATGGTACAGCAATACTACTGTGCCCAAAAGTAAGACCATTTTTTTTTTTCAAAAACTCTTATTTATTCTGTCATCGCCTTCAAAGTAATCCTTTCCGGACACAATGCATTTATGCCAACGTTTTATCCAATCCTCAATGACTGCTAAAATGTCATCGGCAGGGAGGGCCTTCAAAGCACGCGCCGATTCACGTTGAATCTCTTCAATCGACCCAAAACGGTGTTCCCGGAGAGGTCTTTTGAGTTTAGGGAATAGCCAGATGTCGCACGGTGCGAATACGGTGGTTGTGGAACGATATGGGTTTCATTTTCGGCGAAACAGTCACGAAGAATCAATGCAATGTGAGCTGGCGCATTCAGTGTTCAGTGATTAGAGTTTAGTTGAAAATTGGTTTTACTTTTTACATATCACTAGAACACAACGCTTTCAATAGTACATACCAGGGGGACACAAAGCTTTCACAGATATTGCAAGAGTCCCACTTTTTGCAAATAGTGATTAAAAACCGATACAATAGATTACAATTCTTGCCCGTTTGCTGTAGTTGTCGTTTACATCAGTGGGCCTTCTATTTTAAACAGCATATCGATGAGTGATGAAGAGAGGGTGTTGCTCTAATGTTGACTTTTAGCGGCAGCTGCCCCACATTTGCGTGTCGTATGGTAGAAACCCAAAAAAGTTGATACACATGCCATAATTGAGAATGAATCTTCTCTTTACTGAAAGCAAAGGTAACTCGTGCACAATTTATTCACCATGATATGTCCATTGTAATTAATATAATATTATATGTCCATTTTAATTTAAAAATTTTTTTTTTTTTGTTCTATTGCAGCTGGCAAACACTTAGACCAGGGATGGGCAAACTACGGTCCGCCGGAAGGTTCTATCTGGCAAGCGGATAGAATTTTAATTTGCCGGTCCAAGACAAATTAAAAGAAATATATATTTATGTATTATACATAATACATAAATCTCTCCTTTTCTACTTTGATTAAATATTATTTTTTTCTTCCTTTTTTTCAAAGGACTGATGATCTTTTTACTTTCTCTTTGTTCTACAAAACATAATTCGACTTAAATAATACAGACAGCTTTCAATCGGTAAATTGTTAAAAGCGGAAGTTCTTTGTTAGTTATAGCTGTAGATTGACGGCAACAAACGTTATCGCTTTCTCGGGGAGCTGACATATGGGAATCCAATATAGGTGAATTAGACCTCACATGTGGCAGCCTGCGCAGTTTAAGCTCCAGCCAGAGGCATTTTCTTTTGGTGCGAGTTCTAATATTATTGATGCGTATGGAAAGATTGCACACATATAGCATCATTGTGAATAGTGGTGAAATTGTTTCTAAATATGCCAAAGTTAGAGTTTTACAAATCCTTGTCGAAAGTAAGTTTCGCCAATTTAATATCTCACTCCCAGAAAATCAGTGCTATGTTTGCTACATCTTATACATGCGAACAAGCGTTTTCAACTCTGAACCTTGTTATTGTAGATTATTACGGAGATCTTTGGCCGCGTAGCGGCCACTTGCTCCTTCTTTGTAAAATGTTGAAACATAGCGGTGGTCTCATGCCCTTTGAGTTAATAAGCAAAATAGATAATTAAATGCCCTTTTTTTTTTAAAAAAGAGAATAATTTATTTAATAAAATTATAAAATGAAAAATATCAAAAATTTCAAAAATGTAGATGCTGATGAAATCAAAAATGTTGCATGTAATAACCCCGAATGAGCAAAGGTCAAATTAGGAGAAACGCAAACTTTTTTTCATCTAGGCAGTTGTAAGGAATTAATTTAAAATATTTAGAACAGTGCGAGGTCTTTTCCTATGTTTGCGGGAAGAAATATCATAATCGTAATTTTGTAGGATATTTAATACAGGGTTATTAATGTTTCGCATATCATTATAGAATTTAGTAGAAATTTTGTGAACAAATTGTCTTAAACTTGGAATCGAGAGAGCTCGTCTAATATCATCATTACGAAAGTACCAGGGTGAATTCGTTAACATTCTGAGAGTTTTGTTCTCAAGCCTTTGAATAATTTCAAAATTTGTACGTGCGACAGAACCCCAAACTGGGCTTGCATAAGCTAATACTGGACGAAGATAAGAGAGATATATTAGAATTTTGAGATTAAGAGGTAAAGCTGAATTTCTATTGATTAAAGGGTAGAGAATTCTAAATTGAGTATTGAATTTATTTCTAAGGTTGTAGATATGCGATCTGTAGTTAAATTTACTATCAAGGATAATTCCTAAGTACTTAGTTTCTTTAGACCAGGTGATATAATTATTGTATATTTTAATATTAGGAGGGTTATAGGATTTTTTGCGAGTGAAAAGAACTGATTCAGTCTTGTCCACATTTAATTTTATCATCCAGTTAATGAGCCATTTTTCTAAATCAATGATATAATTTTGCAAATTTTCCTGGATGGTGCAAGTTTTTCGGCCGTGCGTTAAGATTGCGGTGTCGTCAGCATACAGACTAATTTTGATATTGTTCTTTTGTGGAATATCGTTGATAAAGATATTAGAGAGTTTTTGCATACCGTACGTTAGTTACCGTAGGATGTCCGTTAGCTTTTTCTCCCTAGCGCGAATGCTCATAAGAAATTATGCTTCCTATGAGCATGCGCGCTAGAGAGAAAAAGCTAACGGACGTCCTACGGTAACTAACGTTCGGTATGCAAAAACTCTCTATTATAGAGGAAAGGAACTAGAAACTATGAACCTTAGAAAGAATTATTTCAGAAGTAGGCTGCCAGATGAGCATTTAGCCTCGTTCCTTAGAATCAGTACGTTTCATTTCGAACCTCAATATAAGGAACTTTTAAAAATGAATTTCATGAAATGAATTTCATTCCAAGCGTTAGCCACTCTGCCATTCAGTCCCGTTTTAAAAAATATTACAATTAATAAAAATTATTCAATAATTTCTTTTTAATATTGCAGTTAATTTATTTAAAAAATTTCGGAATTAGATAAAAAAAATTAAAAAATGATTCAGTTTTTGTTTAGTAAAAAAAAAAAAATATATATGAATAATATTAATAATAATAATAAATAAATAAGTAAATTTTATTAAAATATTTTATTCAACGTTTTACTATTTATTGCAGACTTCAAAATTATACCTTTTTCAATAATGCGATAGAGTGAAGGTAGGTTTCATATTGCTTATAATATACTTTTTATTTACTATATATTTTTAATTATTCTTCATTTATCATTAAAAACATACTCCATTTTAAAATTGTTGCTTTGTTGTCCAATAAAATGAGCAAACTTTTGTCGATCGACACATAATAATGAACAAAAACATTTTTAGACATGAATAAAGAAAAAAAAATCGATTAAAAACCATTTGACGTGGCAATTCTTTTTATACATTTAATACCTTTGAAAATTTTTTTTCTGATATTTTTAATTTAATTTTTATTTTCTAATTTCTTTTTTAATTTTAATTTTAATTTCATTTTATTTTATTTATTTTTTTTTTTTTATATTAGAATTTAAAAATTTAAACAAAATAATTGGAAAAAAAATATATAAAATTAAATCAAAAAAAAAAAAAAAAAAAAAAAAAAAAAACATTGAAGAATGCAAAAAAGAACCTCTCAACTAAATGGTAATGTCCTAATTTATTACGAACTTTAGAATGTTTACAAAAAAAAAAAAAATATAGAATTAAATCCAAAAATAAAAACAATGAAATGAACAGAAAAAAGGCGGGGAACAGAAAAAAAGGGGGAAATCATCTGCCTATCCCAAGAAACATAGACAAAACACGCGAGCACGTGACAAGTAAAGAGTGAAGATCGTTTGATGCCTTACAATTAGACATGAGAATTGTATACATTACCGTTAACCAATCAGTGCGCTGCTTTAATCTCCCTATAAAACTGACCCGCCGGCGATTTGAAGTCATTATTTGATCGGATTCATTCGATTGCGCTCTATTTTGATACTTAAACTTTAAATTTTTCTATTTTCTATTTAATGTGTTTTAATAATTTAATTTTTTAATATAATTGTGTTTTCATCTTATATTTATCTTATCTACTTACTTATTCATATATATATTCATTTAATTTATTCTGCATATTTATTCAACTTTTATATTTATCCATTTATTTATCCTATTCCTGTTATATCTTATTGAATTGGTAAGTTTGATTTAAATTCTTCTTCTTTTACAATCAGTGATCAGATATTTGCGTATCGTAACGGGCTATTTGTCTTTTTTTTTTTTTTTTTTATTGTCACATTTATTTATCTTAATTTAATAAATTATTAACTATTCTAAATTTTAAAAAGATTTACTAATCCTAATTATTTCCTTTTGATCCTTACAGAGCATGTGCTCTTAATATTTTTCTTCTTTTTATAATTCTTAAATTTTGATTTTTATGATTATGTAACTTTTTAATAGTAATTATTGATACGGAGGTACAGGGTTATTACCCTCGGTATTCCAACTAAATATCAGCCGTTACGTTACGTTGATTTAAATTGTAAAAAGTATCTATTTAAAATATATTTGTATTTGCTTATGGTTCAATTATATCTTATCTTGCTATTTTATCTATTATTAATGTTTCTTGATCAGTGATCTATTTTGTTTTGTTTAACAAAAATTAACTAAAATAAAAGTAAACTTAAAATTAAAATTAAACTTAAAATAAATGTATAGTAGATGCTTTTTACATTCTTGTATTTATGTGTTTTATCTAGAAAAAAAATTCTTAAAAACGAAAGATTTTGTTACTGTTTATAAATTTTACTAGAAATTTAATTTTGTATTTCTAATTATGTTGTGCGATTAATTTTGTTTTGTTTAATAATCTCAGCAATTATCTTTATTTTTCATATTTTGGTAATCTTAAGTATCAAAAATTCAGCTTAAAACAAAAGTACAGTAGAGGCTTTTTATATTCTTGTATTTATGTGTTTTATATAGGAAAAAAAATCATAAAAACGAAAGATTTTGTTACTGTTTATAAACTTAACTAGAAATTTAATGTATAGCAAACTAGAAATTTAATTTTGTATTTCTATTTATGTTACTTAAAACCGCGTTTATGACAATTTTTTTAATATTAATAGGAATCTTAGCTAATATTAAAACTTCAATTAAAATCTTGGCTTTTCCTAATATGCGCCCTATAAAAAGATGTTGTAGTTCCATTCTCACATAAAAAAAAAAAAAAAAATCATTTATTGTTAAAATTAAAGATATTTGTTTTTTCTTTCAACTGCTATGTTATAAAAGAAAATTAGTAATTTTATTTGTATTTATAATTATTTTTTTATGAAGCTTTCATTTTATTATTGATATTTGATGATCTTAAGTAATAAAAATTTAGCATATAAAATAAAAATATAGTAGATGCTTTTTATATTGTATTCAAGTGGAAATTATTATTTTATCCCTCCCCTTTATGTATAACTTTTTATTATATATATATATATATATATATAAATTTTAATAGAAATCTTCACTAATATTAAAACCCGAATTAAAATGTTGCTTTTCTTTTGTCTCTTAACATGCGACATATACATTTATTACATAAAAAAGCATTTATTATTAAATGATAAATATTAAATTTTTTTTCTTCTCTTTATTATAACAAAAAAAATTAGAATAAATTTATTTGTATTTACAATTTCATGTTTCTTATTAAGCTTCCATTTTATTATTGATATTTTTTAAGTTATACTTCTTTTATTTAACTAAATTATTAAATTTTACGTGAAAACCAATTTTCTTTCTATACGGCAAAAAAATCATTTTATTATTTATACTTTTTAAGTTATATTTATTTTATTTAATTAAATTATTAAATTTCACGTGAAAACCGATTTTCTTTCATTATGCCAAAAAATTCAATTTAATTATTGTTACTTTTTAAGTTTTATTTCTTTTATTTAACTAAATTATTAAATTTTTGTGAAAACTTTTTTTTTTATTTCTTTTAAAAAAATTCTTTAAATTATTTTAAATTTTTTTATTTAAATAAATTATTAAATTTTACGTGAAAACCGATTTTTTTCATTATATCAAAAAATTCAATTTTTTTAATTATTGTTATTAAATTTTAAAAACCGATTTTTTTCATTTTTTATTTTGTTACTTTTTATTTAAATTAAATTATTAAATTTTACGTGAAAACCGATTTTTTTTCATTATATCAAAAATTCAATTTAATTATTGATACTTTTTAAGTTATATTTATTTTATTTAATTAAATTATTAAATTTCACATAAAAACCGATTTTTTTTCATTATATCAAAAAATTCAATTTAATTATTTTTAAGTTATACTTTACTTTTTAAGTTTAATTAAATTATTAAATTTTACGTGAAAAACGATTTTTTTCATTATATTTCAATTTATTTTATTTTTAATTTTAATTTAATTAAATTATTAAATTTTATGTGAAAATCGATTTTTTTCATTATATCAATTTAATTATTTACTTTTTAAGTTTTAATTTAATTAAATTATTAAATTTTATACTTTTTTTCATTATATCAAAAAATTCAATTTAATTATTGTTATTTATTTATTTTATTTAATTAAATTATTTAATTTCACGTAAAAACCGATTTTCTTTCATTATGGCAAAAAGTTCGTTTTATTATTGATATTTTTTAAGTTATACTTCTTTTATTTAAATAAATTATAAAATTTGACCTAAAAATCAATTTTAAACTAATTTTCTTTCATTATAGTAAAAAATTCAATTTAATTATTGATACTTTTTAAGTTATATTTCTATTTAATCAACTTATTAAATTTTACGTGAAAACCAATTCTCTTTCATTATGGAAAAAAAAAGTTACGGCCAAAAAAATTATTAATTTTTTTTATCTTAAGGAACGTTCCTATTTTGGTTTCATATATATTTGATATTTTAAAATGAGGAAATTTCACGTAATCGTTGGAATTGCAATAAAATCGCATCATTTTATACTGATACTAAAGAAACGATTCATAATCCAGAGTAATTTATTATATCTGTAAAAGTTGAATATTTAAAATATTTGTATCATCGTATTTTCAGTTTTGTGTGAAAAAGATCTCTTGATAATGAATAAATCGGACGCTAAAAAAAATTCAGTGGATATTATTTGCAAATATTTTTGTTATATCCGTTGCATTTATATAATAAACGATTGGCGTCAGAAATTTGAAATTATTAGTTCGCTATTTTAAAGAGATAAAGCTTTTGACAAATTTAACATATTTATTTTCTTAAAATAATAATGACTTGTTCTTGCTAGTTTGTGTGGTTTTTAAACTTTTTTTTTTCTGTTCCATCATTTCCGTAGAAGCTCTTCATATCTTGCGAATTTTTTAACTTAATAATTCTAGAAAATATATTTATAAAATTTTCTAAATAAATTATAAAAATTCACAAATATATATATAGATAGATAAACTTGCTAATTTTTCCTGTTAAATATGTTTATTTTATTAAAAAAAAACTGTATTAAACCATTGAACATATTTAAATATTTCTCTACAGAAAAAGCTATCCGTTTTATTCTATCATCTGTAGAGATGTAAGATTTACGAATCTTAAATATGTTGTTTTGATACGATGTCTTAAATGTTTTTTTTTACGAATATCTTTTATGATGAGTGCCCCCCATTTAAATTAATAATTCTAGAACGTTTATGAAATTTTCTTTGTAAATTATAAAAAAATCAGTTCCAACCTCTTTAAATAATTTCTAGACTTAAAAAAAAATAAATAAATAAATAAAATAATAATAATTATCCATTATTTAAATTACTTTTTTAAACGTAAATCTGGATCAAATTTCAGTTTTTAAAGTGAAGTTCTTCAAACATAAAAATCATTAATTATATATTTTTAAAACAGGATGACGACATAACAAAGCGACCCATTGCCATTTTCTGATAATCAAATGTTTATTCAGACTCCGCAGTTGGCTGCAGTATTAAGACAAAACGTTTTTTCAAAACCGGCAGCTGATTTCTTATCAAATCCATAGAATGCGAAAACCACCTGCAAGAATTTTGTATATATGTTTTGCAGCCGATATTCATAGCTCTGCAAAAACATCGGAAATGGATGCAGTATTCAGACGACATTTTTGCGAAACCGCAGCTGAATTTTTCAACTTCTAACATAAACACATGCGTGGCAGTACCATGAGAAAAGATCTTTAGAAATGTAAACTTTTTTCCCGTATACTTTGTTTAGAAATTTGTCATCGAGCGCTAATGAGAAGTTGTTACAATGTAGGCCTGAGAAAAAAGGGTGCAGTTCTTAGTTGTGATACTTTTCAATGTCTGTATCTGTTTAGTCTATGATTGTAAATTTCCGAAGCATTTTTTTGCGATGTCTCTTTAATCTTGAAACAAAATCTGAAGTTCTTGAAAAAATAATTCTTAATTAAATAATATAAAAATATAATAACTTCATAATGAGGCGTTAAAAAAAAAGTCCAAACTCTGGGAAAGAAGTTTTTCTAAACTATCTGTACTGATAATCCAAACTTTTTTTTTGATGAGTCGGATTCGGAAAGACGTCATCCTGTCTATCTAGGTATAAATATATACAAACTGCCGAATTTTAAATATCACGAGTGACGGATTTAAGTTTGATGGCGCCTTAGGCCCAAGTTAATTTGACGCCCTTATATATAATAATAATAATAATAATACGAATAGTAATAATGGATTCGAATTAAATTAAGGTATTGAATTTAGGCATGAATTAAATGAATATATATACTATAAAAATTTTATGCGAGATTTAAAAAAAAAATAATAAAGTTTTTGAGTAACCGGACAAAAGTATAATTAAATAGGGTGAATTAATATTTTGTGTTCTAATGATGAATAAACAAGCGCTACATTTAGATTTTTTAAGAAAACTTTATGAAAAATTTAACGTGAAACAGTATAACAATTTAAATAATTAAAATTAAATAAATTAATTAAATTAAATGCTATACTTAACGAAAAAATTTTTTAGTACCTATTTGTTAGATATTTTAAATATCTAACAAATAGGTACTAGCAATTTTTACTACTTACACGATTAATTATTTAAAAAATAATTGTACCCCTTAAATAGTGACATCTTGACACAGTTGATAAAAAAAAAAATCGATTTCAAATTTTTGCCGCCTCCAAAATTTTGGCGCCCCTAAAAATTTGCCGCCCTAGGCCCGGGCCTAAGCCTAATCCGTCACTGCATATAAAAAAAATAAGAAGCATTTTAGACCACATGTTTTTCATAGGGATTTAATCGCGTGCACCTATAATTTTTTATGCATATGAACTCTGAGGATGACAATGAAGAAATTTTCTTTACAAATTTTCAGTTCATTTTTAACTTTGAAAATAATATGAAAAAAAATTACGCAAAAAAATCATTTCAACTCTTCTCTAGAGACATTGCTTATTTATATATATTTTTTTAAATTCTTCAAAATAAAAAATAAAAAAAACATTTAAGGTAAAATTAGATTTGAATTAAATTTACATAATATTAGAGGAAAACTGAAATTTTTTAATTAATTTTTTTTTTAACACTGTTAACTTTTATTGAAAAAAAATTACTAATTCTTAATAATCAATAGTTTTTAAACATAACTTTGTAACTTTTGCAAACTTATGCAAGATCACATATATTTGGAATTAATATTTTTTGTTTTGTTTTAGACTTATGTTTTTGAAACTTAATTGCATAAAATAACTACTGAATATTAGTAAAAGTGTTATTATTTTTTTAATTTATGCTGTTCGCTGTCTGTTTACTTATTCTGTTAAAAAAATTCTTTAAAAATCGGAATTTACATATGTGACTTTTTCTTAGAGAATTTTCAGTTCATTTTTAACTTTGAAAATAATATATAAGAATATACACGCACAAAAAAAAATCATATTAACTCTTCTCTAGAAATGCATTTCATATATAAATTTTTTTATAAATTGAGCAAAATAAAAATACATTTAAAATAAAATTCGATTTAATTGAATTTACAAATATTTATTTACACATAGGAAACTGAAATTTTTAAATATTTTTTAACACTTTAATTTTCATTGAAAAAAAATTGTTACATTTTATTCATGGTAATTAGTAGTTTTTAACTAAATAAAACTTTTGTAAGATCACATATATTTGGAGTTAATGTTTTATTTTTGGACTCCTCATTTATTGAAACTTAATCGCCTAAAATGACTATTGAATATTGAAAAATTGTTATTTTATTTTAAATTTAATTAATTTATTTATTTTCTATAATTAATTTATTTACAACATTAATTAATTTAATTTCTTAATCGCCTAAAATGACTATTGAATATTAAAAAGTGTTATTTTATCTTAAATTTAATTAATTTATTAATATTCTATAATTTTATTTAATTGTAATTATTTAAATTGTTCATTATCTGTTTCTGTTTACTTACACTGTTAAAAAAAATATGCATTGAAAATCGGAATTTATGATCAATCATATTTTGTAATTTATTTAATTTTCTAAAAATATTTTTGGATTTACTGAAAGTTTGCTACCCCGGCCAATTTATTATGTATACTCAAAATATATATTTTTTTAAATATTGCTAGTTGTACTTGATTAATACCCACAGATTTAAAGTGTCCATTCCTGACAATTCTAAAATATCATGAGGAATAATTCTAAATCTTCTTAATAGTGGGATAGTTGCTACTCTTGCGAAGTTAAAAGCCATAGACATTTAATAATATATCCCAATATCAATTGCAAACACCAAATGCAATAACTTTTGAATATTCATGATGTTCAGAAAATAAATTTAAAAATATGTTCTAACTGTTACGCCATGTTGCTTTGTATTTATTGTTGTTGTTATAATGCAGCTGGCAATACAGAGACAGTTAATCTTTATGCCATAAGCAAGGGGTTGCACCGCTGTTACTCATGTAGCACTACACAGGAGGTGCGTGTAGCTTGAAGATAAGGCACGGACGCCGAGTGACAAGGCTCTACGATCCTGTTAGACCGGGACCTACGGATTAAAATGGATTCCGGACAACTACATGACACCGCCGGCATTCGAACCCGAAACCTGTGGTACAGAGCGCTACTCTCTCGGCCACCAGACCACTGTCTTGTATTCAATTTCCCTATAATTTGTCAGACAGATGAATGAATGTAGCGCACAATTGACCTGGCGTCTTTATCAATTTGTGGCCTGATGGCCAATTGGCTAGCGCTCTGGCTCACAGGCTCCAGGTTAAAATCCTGACGGTGGCACGGGTGTTTGTGAGTGGTTCGGAATCCACGTTAAACTGCAGGTCCCGGTCTAATTAGCCTGAAATGGCCTATAACCAAACCAAACCTTATCAATAAGGTCCTAATGTTAACCAAATTTTGTTTCGAACGGAGAATGTCTTGTTGTTATTGTGTTCAATCGTTGAGGTTATTTAATACGCGCTGATGTTATCACGAACGATTGATAGCTAACATGCGGTTAATACGTAAATGCGGGAAGTACCAATATAACTACAAATTTTTTGTAAATGTTATGCTAGTGTAGGATCCCAACCATGCATAGCGAAACGGTACTTTGTTGGTACGAGATATACAATAAATAAATAATTTTAATTAGTGATCAAGTACAAATCAGCCACGGGATATGATATACTAGATTAGATAGCTTTATTTTTATTCTGTCGAAAATTACGTGACTGCATATTGGCAGGAAATAATGCTAATTTGAAAGAATTTTTTTTTTTTTTTTGCATTAATTAATTTTGTTCTTCTTTTTCTTGCAGTTGTATATATATATATATTGTATACCATGGCTTCAAATAATGAAGGTTCCTACACCTCATACACTTCAGCCTCAGAGTAGGTGATATATATCTTTTAAGACATTTTAACAAATTTTTTTTTATGCAGTGTGTTTCTTTATAAGAGTCTCTTTTAATGATATGTTTTCTTCAATAATTCCAACGCTGTTGCCAACCTTTGGACTGCACCATTGATGGAAAACTGTTAAAATCAGCAATTTTTAGTAGACTTCACACCCACACATACAAAAGAAATACTCCCGTCTTCATCAACACAGGAGAAATCGGCAAAATTTTAGTTTCAGACAGATTTTAACGAAATGAATGCTCGTCTTAGATTTAATTAGATTATATTATTTAACGAAAATTATAGTTAGTTATTATTTTTAATATTATTTAAGATTTACACTCTGCCCCAGTTTGATGCCAGAATTATTTTTTTTAAACTTCCCAAGCATTTTCCCATAATTCTTCAAAATACATCAGTTATTTTTCCGGAATTTTTTTTTATTACTTAATGAATGAATTTAAATTAATTTAATTTATTTATTATTTACCTATTGAAACTGTGTATAATTAAAAGTATTGCTTATAAACATTGCATAATATTGTCAGCATATCTACTTAATATTGTAACTTCTTACAAACGTTTTTTTTTTTTCTAACGGAGCTGGCAAATACTTAGACAACTGTCTTTTGTGCCATAAGCAAACGCTGCACCGACGTTACTCAGTTAGCACTACCCGGGAGGTGCGTGTAGCTTGAAGATAAGCTACGGATACGAAGTAACAATACCCCGCAATGCTCTACGATCCTGTTAGACCGGGACCTACGGCTTAAAGTGGATTCCGAACCACTACAAACATCCATGGCACCGCCGGGGCTCGATCCGAAACCTGTGGTACTCAGCGCCACTCGGCCATTGCTTGGATGTCTGAGTAATTTTAAAGTGTTTTTCTAAATTTAACCGATTTCTTGCCTTTTTTTTTCTTATGATTTTAATCATTTTTAAGGCATCTGTGAAATGTATTGTTAAATATAATTATTAAGCGTTAAATGTGGCGCCTTTTTTGTTCATGTATTTATATATAACTACAACAATTGCTGATAAGTTCAAACAATTGCGAAATTAGTTACACGGGAGAAAATCCCCAAAATCGTGTTATCACATGAACGAATCGTTTTGACATTTGGAATTCAATCTCGTTCAAACGGATCGTTTTAGAAAAGAAGAGATCACTGTATTAGATTCTCTGACGTGATGCTGTGTTCTGGCAGCAATACTGAATATAAGATAACATGCGGCAA
>BPLQ01002806.1:0-55617 GCA_021605075.1 Caerostris darwini | reverse complement strand
CCAATGATAGTAAACCTGATCCCTATTGTTCACTACGTGGGCGTTCCAGATTTCATGGTGGGCGGTAAGGGTTTGTCTGATTCTGAAAAACTTTCCTTTTATAAAAATTTAGTTGACTTCTTAAAAAGGTTGAAAGGAAACTTTCTATTGTAGTTAAATATAACACGAGTAAAGAAAAAAAAACCACCTGAATAATTCCGAAAGAGGAAACCTTCGTTTGTTCCTTACAAAAATAATAAGTTAGATATCCAGTATTTAGTTTCGCAGCATCAGACACGGGGATCTCTTTAATAATTTAATTAATTAATTGTAATTACATCAGACTTCCTACTTCTATGTATGCAAAGTATAGATAAAAAGATAGATTTAGCTGCAGTAAGTTGTTTTATAGGGATTTAATAAACTTAATAACAGCGAATAATTAATAATTATTCTCTGATAATTAACTTAATGAAAGTCCAACATAAATTATTTGGTAAGTAATTATTATGCTATGCTTTAACTTGCTGTAAGTCTTAACATGCTTTAAGTTACTACTTCCCTACTTTATATATCACCATTACTGTGGAACCGTTGGCCGATTAGAAAATTTTCCTACCAACAAATGGGTGGTAGATATAAAAAAGTCCTATACCCCTTTCCCCCCTACCCCATTCTATATCATTCTTTCATTCCTTTGTTTCTTCATTTCATCCACTATTCTTCAACTCTCTTTCTCAATTCCCCTGCAAATCTGTTCACAGTGTGTTCACACAAATCAGTTCACAGTGATGTTTTCACACATTAAGATTGGCATAATCAACTGCATAGGTGTATGTAAGGCAATGCAGACCAGATTATTCCTTCCAGACCTGCTTTTACTGTGCCAACTTCGTTGTTTTTTGTGGATAGTATAGTATCTCGTAGTATAGTCTTGAATATGCTATATTAATAGCAAATGACCTTTAAATCCAAAGTAAAAAAACAAAAACAAAAAACAAAAAACAACACCCAACGTTATATATAATATGCTTATTACTTAGTTTTTCAAATAATTTGCAGAAAAATAATATGTACATTAAATTAAATTTAATTTTAGTTCGAAACGAAAAGTTGAATTTTTCGTTACAGGTTTACAATTTTTACACTTCTATAATAAATTATTTTAAATGTGGGTAATACTTTATGCTTTCAACGCTTGAATAACATCTGTTTCGTTTTAGACGTTTCATAAATTATTCATGAAAAATTATGGAAATTTATTTTAGATTTTTTATAATTTCAAGTTGAATTAAAATAGAACAAAAATATAATTTCACATTTACATGCGCTGTGTTAAAAGTTGTTTTTCGTCAAATGTTTAATTTTATTAAATATCATACACAAATACATAAAGAGTAATAAAGATATACTTTCGCCAAGTTATGTAATACAAATCTTCGTAAGCTTGAAAATTAGTACAATTTTTGAAATTGTGAAAAGCAAATGAAATCCTTTTTACTTCAATAATTTTAACATCAAATATAATTTAAACTAAGATCTTAAAGTCAATGTTTACTTAAAACTATGCAAATTGCATTATTTGTTTTCCATCTTACATGAATAAATTTAATGTATAAGTAAATACCAAATGCACACAAAACTGAAACTGCTGTTGAATAAATACTTGAAGCAAAAGAATATAGACAAAACTCAGAAAAGATTTGTTTGCCAAATAAGGTTTACTTTAATATTGGATAAACAAAGTTATTGGCCCTTTTTTGTTATCAATAGTTTAGAAATGTTGTTTTAACCAAAACATTTGTTAGCCAACACGATGGTAAAATGTTGATATGCTTTAAGATGGAATAATTATCATAGTACATACGTCGTAACGAATAAATAAAAACAGGTATATTTCTAGATTATATATTATATTACATATATTCATAGTTTTTCAATAGCACATAAAATTGCAATAATATTAGTGGTTTTCTTTTCAACAATATAAAGAAAAACACTAATAATATTACAATTTTATATGTGCTATTGATTATCTCTGAATAATTCATTGTACTGAGCAGAAATAAAATATTGCATTTGACGACATTAAATAAAAAACATTTACTTAGATTTGCATATGTTCCAATTCTGTTTTTTTTCATGTAAAATGCATTCATGACATTTTACACAAATAATTAATAAATAAGCATTACACTTATGTCACAAAAATAAAAATCATCTTAAAAAAAAACATAAAAGTTAAATAAATATACAATAATTAAAATTTAATTTCATACAAAAGCATTAATTGCAGAAACAGCAAATAAAGAAACTTGCTTTTTAATGCCAATTAAATATTTCACGATACTAAAGTTCAAAGATGCGTAAAATATATGGTTAGAATTTAATTTATTCTTATAACGGTATTGGATTTTGCATAGGATAGAAAGTAAAAACCATAAGATGTTGAGCTTAAAGTCATTGAAGTGGTGAGTAACAACGGTGAAATTTAAATGAAAGATAACTTAAGCTGGAATAGGTGAATAATTAGTATTTTAACGCAATGTAAGTTGTTGTATCATCACTTACTACAGGTAAAAAGGGAAGGTTGTAAAATATGTTTATCTTGCAGAAATCCATTCTTGCTCTATTTTCTTGCTCATATCCTCCTTAAAAAGCAGGAACAGGAAGATTCCCGAGGAACGACTAACATGTGTTAGAAGTTATTCATAAATAAGAAAATGCCATCTACTGGATCATTTCTGTTTACATTTGTAGCAATATTTCTGTTTATATTTGCTTGTATGTCATTTATTAATCAAGGAGGAACAAACATAATGCCGTTCAAGATTGCAGCTGCCCCAGTCAGACAAATATGTTGTCCCAATTAATTAGTCAGATCATACAGCCTTGTCACACTCTCACAGGTTGGACAAAAATGTCAACAAGAGTACAACTGGCACTTTATAGAACATATCTAGAACTCTATCGACTGTCAGCATGAGGACTGAGGCTGCAGCTTTCCTGATCGCTAAGCAGATGCAAGGGTACTTAAAACAGCGTCCGAATGAGAGACAGAGATAAGGAAGGAGCTTTCGGTCCTCCGTCTGACTGCATGGAAAATTTCTATTCATCTCTGTCTATTAGGGACAGCTGGTCAAGAATGCCATCTGCTTGAAATCCTTTTGATAGGCAGGAAAACCCGACTATGGTTGGGGCGGAGCGAGACAGTTGACTCATTCCAAATGTTAAGTTCCCACTGAGATAAATCGGCTTATAATTGATTCCGAAAACTCTCATCTGGAAAAAGAAGATTGAAGAAGAGCAAAAGAAACAAAAGATTGAAGAAGATCATAAGATGCAGAAAATTGAAGAAAAAGACCATACAAACCAGAAGATTGAAGCAGCAGCACAGTCCCTTTGTATTGTTAGGCGATTATTGATTATGTGGTTTATTATTCTACCATATTGTTCTCATATGAAGGCCAATAGAATAGGGGATTGCTGATTTAAAAAGAACCATAAATATCGATTCAAGCCATGATTCCATCTTATTTGTAAATGAATCTTTAAGCAAAATGTGATTGATATTACCTAATATCTTGATAAGACCTAATATCTTTCTCCAAATCAAAGCACAGCCTAAAATATTTCCTAAGTAATCATGAACACTTTTGTGAAGAGCACATTGCCCAGTTCCAGTCAATGCAATCAGATACATTTTTGCAGTAGATTAAGAGGGAAACTTATTTATCTTCTTATCTTATTTATTATCTTAATTTATCTTCTTCATACACTCACTTATTATTAAATTGCGTAGTCCTTAATCTACAAAATAGTCTGCCTCACACAGGAGCTCAAAAAATATACCTTCGTGTTCAGAGCTAAAGAACCAGAAATTGAACTTCAGAAGGGATGAACTTTCGGGTATCCTTAAAAGCAAATTTTCTCACTGAAATTGGTCCTAAAGCTTTTGAGCTCATACTTCAAGAACCTTTAAGCCATGCAGCGGCATACTGAGATAAGCCCATTTCTATTCCACGAAGTCCCACATCTTAATAAATGGTGACTTCTTTTTTATAACCAGTAATATCTTTATACCAAAATCTGAAGATCTAGAATTATTTATTAGAAGCACAGAAATAATATATTCGCAGCTATCTCTGAACTTCTACATAGGTGTCAAATTCTTCAGAAAAAGGAATGATTATAATTGTTTCTTTGATTTTATTAATGTTATTTACGTTCGTTTATATAAGAAATATTTGCTACTTTGTTTTCATTCTTTTCATGATAAGTGCCAAAATTATAAGTTTCCATATAATACACGGAAGTCCGTTTGTTTATTACAAAACATTAAATGAATGTATTTAAAAAAATAATAAATGAGGGAAGTTTTAAAATTAAAATGACAGAAAGAAAATGTTGAACACGGAAGTGACATGAAGTCATAAAACGAGACGCAAATATTTTTGAGTACAGATGGGAAAGATACAATTATAATACAAAAGACAAATGCTACCGGAAATCATGAGATGATAACTACAAAAATGAGCATCTGAACATCACATGAAAACTACAGAGTTATAAAAATAAGCACATACGTTTAAATTAAAATGCGAAAGCCAATGTTAGTAACAAGAGAGAGAGAGAGAGATCTATAAAAGTATAAAACTGAAGAAGTAACTTTATAAGAAATCTATAAAACTGAACATCAGCATACTATAAAATAAATAATATATATTAACAAAATAGAAAATCGAAACATGCATTATATTAAATATTATAAACAGAAATCTTAAACGAAACACCAATTGAAATCTATGAAAAATACCTTTAATATAATAAAGGAGATTTACACTGGTGTGCAAAATTTAAGCAACAGGCGTTTTTTTTTGCCATAACTCCACGAGAAATCATCTGAGAGACATGGCATTCAGAAATGAGGGAGAGTATTATGTACGTAAAGAATAACGAAAGAATCGGCGCTGAAAAAGGAATACAATGCATACGGTATGGAATCAAACAAAAACAAGCTTTATTGAACGCATAGTATCGTGATTTATGATTGCCTATCAAAGAGGAAGAACAACAAGTAGATGTTCCTTAATATGGGATATGCCCTCCCCTCACTGTAATGGCTTCTTCGCACCGTCTCCGCATACTCAGAACCAACTGGCGCAACATTTCTTGCGGTAGGAGTGCCCATTCCTCAATCAGCATCTGTTTGAGTTGTTCAGCGTTCTCCGGAGGATGTAAGCGTGCTGCAATGCGTCTCCCCAAAGCATACCTCGCATGTTCGATGGGATTTAAATCTGGGGAGTACGCTGGTCTATCCATTCGAGTGATATCTTCTCTTTCCAGTAGCTCCTCAACAGGTAGAGTCCGATGTGGCCGTGCATTGTCATCCATAAAAATGAAGTCTGGGCCAATGGCACCTCGGAACAGACTCACGTGGGGAAGGAGTACCTCCTCACAATAGCGATCCCCGGTTACAGACCCTCTGCCGAAAACGTGGAGCTCAGTTCGCCCGTCCAGCAAAATTCCTCTCCAGACAAGAACTCCAGAACCACCATAACGGTGTCTTTCCTTGAGGTTACTAGGATAAAACCGGGTCCCGACCTCTCTCCAAAACAAAACGCATCGAGAATCGCTTCTGGTACAGAACCGACTCTCATCCGTAAAGAGGACACGACTCCATTGATCATCTGTCCAGTTTTTGTGCTCTCTGCACCACTGTAAACGGTGGCCAACTTTCAACGGGAGGCAGCGTTCAGGATGGCGGGTGAATAGACCCACTTTGTGAAGGCGTCTGGCCACAGTAAACCGCGACACTTGTCGCACCGTTGCTGTACAGAGTTGCTGAGCAATGGTGCTTGTTGACTGCTGTCGGCCTCTTTTCGCCTGCAGGACGATATATTGGTCATTCCCTGCAGTTGTCTTCCTCGGGTGGTCCCCACCAACCTTTCTAACAGCTGTACCTGTGGTTTCTCCATGAGCGCGAAACGACACTTTTGTTGATTCCGAACTCTGCAGCTACACTGGTGTCAGTACGCCCCTCCTCCAGCTTACCGATCATTCCTCCAAGTGTGAAGTCGTCTAGGTGATTTCTTCTAGCCATATTTCACGAACTGACTCACTGGCACTTGCAGCGAGTATGTTGAATTGCGTCTCCGTCCTTCCTTTTATTCTACTGTTGAGCTGCGAGAGCCGACATCACGCGTTTTGCGTACACTCACGTCGCCTTCGACGTTTCGTTCCTGATATTTGCATACGCAGGACGTTTCTACTGACTTACGTGTTCGTTGTACTGATCTCCAGACCTCCTTTTCTGCAATTTCATGGCTATCTGCTAAATTTTTACATTGTTGCTTAAGTTTTGCACACCAGTGTACATTTCAATTATTGAGGATTACTTAAATATAATTCAACCATGGCTAGAACGGCAAACATCCAGTTTAGCGGTTGAAACGGATGAATCGATTACTTATTAGGGATGCTAGTCAGATATACGCTGCTTTGAAAGAAAAAAAAAGTATAATAGTTAGTGTGGAATTTTTTTCATCTAGTTTTTCTTTTAATATTGTATAATCTAAAATTTTATATATTAAAAATTAAAATTCTTTTTACTGAACTTTAAATCCCTCATACATGACATTTCCTTCCCTATGAAGCCGTTCTTTTTTTTATTCAACCAATTAAGTCGCTTATAAATTTTAAAATTTTTTCTGAAAGTGAAAAATTATTTCAAAACGTGTAAGAAAAGAGATTATTTTAATTTGCCTTGTCTATGCCACTGATAAATACGTAGGGTAGAATAAGTTTTTAAATAGTTTTTTTGGGTGTAAGTTACAAGAATCTGTTGCTGTGAGATTTTGTACTGAATTCTAGTTAAAGTAAGAAAACAATTCTAACAAATGGTTTTTAGTGTAAAATGGGCAACAAAATTTGCCGAAACCATGACCCAATCGTAAATAAAAATGAGCATTACGATTACCCTGCAACTGAAACGAAAATGAATAATCTATAGATATTTCTGATTTATTTATTTGCATCTGATTTCATCCTTAAAATTCTTCTTTATACATTTTTTCCACTAGACTTTTTTCTATCTAATTTAATTCAGTATTTTCTTAATTTAAACTTTAGTTACTTAATTAATTTTAAGTTTAAAGTATAACAAGAACATACAAATTAAAAGCAGCGAGCGTCGAAAGTACAGAAATAAACACTACACAGCACTCAACGATACACTCCTGCATACATTAAAACCCAAATGTGCCAAAAGAAAACATACTACGCTCCAGGTTATTTATCTTCACATAAAAATTTCAAAGGCACCATGTGTAAATCAAATTAATCTGATATTCATTTCTGTGAATAAAGCGTGTAGTCCTGAAAACGATGTTATACATATATCTATATATATACCCCACTACATTATACTACTACTTGCAGAAAAACACGAGTGAATAAAATAAAAGTTAAAAAAAATAAATAAAAAAGAAGTGAAAAAAACCAAACAAACTTGAAGCGACAACTTCCGCACAGAACAAATAAAACTCGTAAGGTTTCTATTTGTTTCTTGAAGAGCTTCCGTGGAAGTTTCCGCTTTACAAATGCGAAAGATCTTCAACAACAAACGAATCAAGTTAGGAAAACGTCTTCTCGGGAAATGTTTACATAATGCGCGTGCGACAGTCCATTAAAAAAGAGGGAGGGAAAGAATATCACCAGTAAAAGAACTTTTTCAACATTAGCATTGATTTTTCCATCAGTCTCTTTCCAATCTATGGCTCTTCACAAAAACCCAGAGAAATCTCCCCCACCCCCTTCTTGATAAAAGATTTTTCCTTCTGTTAGATGATATTTTTTTCTCTCCATTGATACTTGAAGGAACTCATGCATTTAGTGCGCTTTGTTTTCTCAAGAAATATCATTAAATTATTAACATTTTTTTAATTCGTTAACGTTATTTAACTGTTGCATGATTAATACACACCTAAAATTTTAAACTCAAATTCATGTTGTATAGATATATTTTAATAAAATTTAAAGAAATAAAAGAAATACTTGAAGTCCATCAATATTAAATATTTCCTTATATTATTGATACTTGAAGTAACTCGTACATTAAGTACTTTCATTAAATTATTTACATCTTTTAAATTTTTTAATGTCATTTAACTGTTGCATCCTTAATACATATCTAAAATTTTAAACTTTAATTCATTATGTATAGATATGTTTTAATAATATTTAAAGATATAAAAAACATTCAAAAAATTCATCATTAATATGCAACTCCTCATATCATTAATACTTGAAGTAACTCATGCATTTAGTACTCTCTGTTTCTTTGAGAAGCATCATTAAATTATTCATGTTTTTAAAATATATATGCATAGATATATTTCAATCTTGTATAGATATATTTTAATCATGTATAGATATATCTCAATAATATTTAAAGATATAAAAAACACTTAATCCATAAGTGATATGCATCTCCTCATATCATAGATACTTGAAGTAACTCAAGCATGTAGTACTTTGTTTCCTTGAGAAATATCATTGAATTAATCACATTTTTTTTAAATTTGTTAACATTATTTAAATGTTGCATCCTTAATACACATCTATAATTTTAACCTCAAATTCATCATTTATAGATATATTTTAATAATATTTAAAAATATAAAAAAACAAAATCCATTAGTAATATGCATCTCCTCATATCATTGATACTTGAAGCAACATGCATTTAGTACCCTTTGTTTCATTGAGACATATTATTAAATTCATTCCCATTTTTTTCTGTAACCTAGATAAATAGCTCCTTTCATGATAAAAGATTTTTCCTTCTGTTAGATGATATTTTTTTTCCCATTGATACTTGAAGTAACTCATGCATTTAGTACTCTTTGTTTACTTCAGAAATATTATTAAATTATCCACATTTTTTAAAAAAATTTTTAACGTTATTTAACTTTTGCATCTTTAATGCACATCTAAAATTTTAAACTCAAATTCATCATGTCTAGATATATTTCAATAATATTTAAAGATATAAAAAACACTTTTAAAAACCATCAGTACTATGTATCTTCTGATATCATAGATACTAGAAGTAACTCAAGCATGTAGTACTTTGTTTCTTTGACGCATATTATTAAATTATTCACATTTTTTCAGGAACCCAGAGCTATCTCCCCTTCATGATAAAAGATTTTTCCTTCTGTTTGATGATATTTTTTTTTCCATTGATACCTGAAGTAATTCATGCATTTAGTACGCGTTGTTTCCTCAAGAAACATAATTAAATTATTCATATGGATTGAAAAATTCCATCTTGTGTAGATATATTTCAATAATATTTAAAGATATATAAACACTTAATCGATCAGTAATATGTATCTCCTTATATCATAGATACTTGAAATAACTGAAGCATGAATGTAACTCATTCTTTGTCTTCCTGAGAAATATCATTGAATGAATCAAATTTTTTAAAAAAATTGTTAACATTATTTAAATGTTGCATCATTAATACACATCTAAAAATTTTAAACTCAAATTCATTATAAATAACAAAATATTTTTAAAAAATTTGAAGATGTGCAATACTACTACAAAAAAGGAAAAAATATCTAGTAAAAATATTATTATCATAAATATTTCTTTCTTGAAAATGTAAAACAAGAATATAATTTTAGATTACCATTCCAAAATCATATTGTTAATTGTATCAAGTTATTATAATAATATGCGCATTATGATATTAAAATTATATTCTTAATTGTATTCAAGCAATGTGACTTAAATTTGCCAAACTGATTTACCATATTTGCTAAACTGACAAATATAAGTTATATATGGCGGAAACTAAAGTAATGGAATCTAATTTCGTCCATCAAAGATTTAAGTTGAACAGTTTGTTTAAGTAGATTTACACAGAAATGTTTTGTCAACACCAGTATATAAATTAGTGTAATGGTAAAATTTTGAAGAACTATATTTGCTTCATAATATGTTTGTAAACTGCTAAGTTTGTCGAAACCAAGAATGATTTGTCTGTATTTACAAAATTAATCATTCCCATGGATTTATTAAAGATCAATACAAATATCGTAAAACTATGTTATTATCTTCCTTAAATCAAATATTTGATTAACAATCAAACATTTTATTGGCATTTAAAGTTAATGCTCATCAATAAGTCAAACTGCTGCGTCTAGACTCCATTGTTTTTGCCGATGGGTATCTAGACAGGTAAACAATTACTCTAAAACAGGGATTTTTGACTTATTATTATTTTGTTGGTTTTTCATGGTTTTTGTTGGTTTGTTGGTACTTTTTCCAATAGGCCACGGATTTCCTTTTCAAGTAAAATTGGCAACGAAATATCCTTTCCCGAATGCTATTTTTCAATTAGGAAAAGTAATACAGCGATATGTATAAATAAAGGTATAATACATGTGGCTTTTTCTTTCATTTATAGTAAAATACAAAAACAAAATTCTTATTAAAAAGTTGCCAATGAAAATATTGATCTTGATTATCTTAAATGATATTGTTACATGATTGAAAAAAGCATGTTCGTGCTATTGATACTCATATACAGCTATATATATGTTGAATATATTTTTTTAAGAAATGCTATATATAATTAAGGAGTAGTGAAAATAAAGTGTTTTTTTTTCTTAATCCGAGCTCACAGATCCCGTATCCTACCCACAAACCCCCAAGTAATCTATAGAAGCTTAGTTGATAAAATACGGATTAACAGAGTTGTGAAATTCAGAGGCATAAGTTTAAGTTTTGAAACTTATTAATTGTTCATATTGTTTGTTGATAAACAAGATAATAAAAAAGGAATAATGTCACATATTTAAAAATAAACTAATTTATGCTTAGCGTTACATTAATTTTATGAATATTTTAATATTTGGTACAATTTTTAGAGTAACCTCATGCAAAAGTATTTCCATTTCTTATATTAACACCAAAAAAAAAAGTTTGTTAACAAACCTGTGTTTATTCAGATAAGTTTAAATTTTCTAGCAATAATTACGAAGTCTTTAAGTAATTCTAAGAAAAATGATATTAGCAATTTGATTAAATAAGCAATGAGTTCTAGAAATCTAGATGGCTAATGCATGGAAAGCTAACCGAGTTGATTATGCTATTAGGACAATAAATACAGTAATAAATTGAGATTCTTTATCCAACCTAGCAAATTAATAAAAAAAGTGTTTGACGCCTAATATTTATTAAATTATATAAAATTAGATACAATAATTTTTGTAATATTAATGTGTTTCGTTTTTTATAAAACGTGATACATACCAATTTCCATGTTTTATACTTTTTTGGAATCTGAAACTCTTAAAATATTAGCTATTTTAGCTTTTCTTTAATAAGACGATTACGATGAAGCCGTTAGAAGAGCAATGGTGCTACCCCCTACACAATCTGTACAATCCTTTAATCTGATCCACGGCTGATATTCTCAACGATATTCTATGTTTTCACATCATTTTTCGATATTGTCTTTTTCCCGATTCGTGGCTCAGTGGTAACGTGTGTCGTTGGTGAACATTAGGGCTGAGCTTCCATCCGCTGGCGGCTTAGTTGTAGACACTGTTTCAAAAATGAGGATACACGATGGCGTTTGTTGATGTTTAGTATCTTGCTTGGCTAGTTAGAGTACCTGGTGGGAGTTTTCCGGATAAAAAATACAGAAAAAAATGTAACCTAAAAGTTCTCCCGAAAGGCACTGCCCTCCTTCTTCGAGTCGGAACCAAGTCAGACTTCTACCTATGGGTGCTCTATCACAACAGAAGCTGCCATCCCTTTACCTCCACCCGTGAATAGACTACTCATGAGTTGCCCGTCTAGTACTGCAGGACACTGAGGATTAGACACAACAACATGTTATCTTTTATTTTGTTTCTATCGCTAGTTTTAATTCAATTAAGAAATCAGAGAAATAAAAGACTTTGATTATATTTTTCATTATTTTAAAAGTTTCTGAAAGGAATTCACTAAAATTTATGTAGATATATATAACGATATAAATTGATTAAAAACAAAATGTTCTGAAAGATTGGATCTTTTTTTCATAGTATAAAACAATTAATTAATTAAATAAGAAATGACAAAATATAATTTATTTTCTGAGAAATGCTTGAGTTTTTATATGTTTTTGAGTTTTTTATATGTTAAAAAAAACATTCCGCAGAACTGGTTTAAAATAACCGAATGATTTCAGAACTTGTATAAAGTACAATAGCAACCATAATTTCAAGAAGAACAAAAAAACTTTTTTATTAAAATCAAAATAAAAAAAATATTTGAAATTAAATGTCATCACTTTGGCTATACTTTTAAAGAAGTTCGTTTTAAGAATATAATAATTTGAAATTCAAATTATATTTAATGTCTTCTTTCATGACTTTTAAAAACATTTTCTGTAAAAATAACTTCACGTAAAACATTTCATTATTAATCTTCATAAAAATGTTTAAAAATTTTGTAGCGCGAATTACATCGAATCATTTTGTATTGCTTAAAATTTTTATTTCATGAAGATAAATACAATAAAACTTATACAAATTTTTAATGAAGAACGTTAGATGTACGTTCAAAATCACTTACACATTCAGATCAAAGTACGAATTCTGACTTTTTAATGATATTATGTGCTTTTAGAGGTTTATAATAATTTTAAAAGCATTTAAATGGAAAGCGCATGGAGTTTGGTTCCCCCGTGCTTGAATCGAAGCGAGATATTTTATATTTATGATTACACTTTAGTCCATTAATGCTAAAATGTTACGGAATGTTTCGACAATGCTCAAATTTAATGCTTCTTGCGTCTGAAAATTATTACCTTTGCGTATGCGAACCGCATTTATAAATTCGATTTTATCATTCAGAACTGAAGGCATTAATGGACGGGAATTTCGCTACAGAATGTACCGAATCAATTTTGTTACAAATTATTTTGTAGTTAGACGTAGTTGCTATTCGAAATTTTAGAATGAAAAGTGAAATAAAGTAAAGTTCCGCTGTTAATAATAAGCTTCGCCTCAAAGCTTTTATAATTGTCTTCCTTTTTTTTATTTATATTCGTTGAAATGAAGTTTAAAAGAAAAAAAATTATAAATAGTGAATTTTGCTTTTTCGGAATTTTCTTATTAATTATACGAATAAAAAATATTCAAGATTTTCTTTTTTTATAACATTTCCAAGTATTCTTATTTAACTATGAATACATATTACAATATATATATATACGAATGCATATTAGTGCTGAATGCATATTAGTGCAGTGTGAGAAAACTTTTTATATTAATCATTTAATGTATTTTTATTTTTATCTCGAATATTAATCTTTTTATGTCTTAGATTTTTATCTTCAATATTAATATTTTTATATCTTTTGTTTTTATCTTCAATATTAATCTTTTTATATCTTTTGTTTTTATCTTCAATATTTATCGTCATATATTAAACGATAAATAAACTGTTGTTCTATGTGTTCGGAATGGCCATCGTAAATTCGTCAACTGGACAGTCTTTACGTTGTGTTCGATCAGGTATAAACCACATACAATCCCCATGCGTTACCGGCTTACTTTTTCTAAATTGCTATTGTCACCAAAAAGGATTGACGTTGGTTTGAACAAGTGCATACGTTGATCCATGATGAATGTAACTCACGGCTTACTCAACATTAATATCATTATCGATACCTTTTGATATTGATAATGGGTTGTGATTATGATGATAATAGGCTGTTATCAACAAGAAGTCTGACATTAGTTGAGTAACTGCAAATGTTCTTCTGTGATGAGTTTGACTTAAGACATACTATTATTTATAGATTTCTATATTTGCAATAGGTGATACTGACCAGGGTGCCTGATGGCTGAGTGATTAGCTCTCTGGCGCGCGTGCCACAAACTTCAGATTCGAATCCTGGCATAGATGTTTGTAGTGGTTCCGAATCCACTTTAAATCGTAGGTCCCAGTTTAATATGACCGTAGAGTAATGGGTGTAGGATTGACAACCCTACCCCGTAAAAGGACATCTCTTTTATCAAAATCTACCAGCATGCAGATGGCCTTGGAATTAAATTAGTCCGCCCACGACTTATGACGGCCCTCTGATAAAACCATCTCAGTTCTCTTCATCAGTATCGTTGTGCGTACAAGCACTGAGTAACATGGCCGAAGTCCATCGACACCCCATGCAACAGATGCATATCTTCTAGTTTCGCATCCGTGTGATCAGTCCTCCTGCTATGCTGCATCACTGTGTGATATACAGAGTTTATTCTTAAACTTTATTTAAGCCATCTACTACGTATGGAAAAACTTTTTTAAATGCAACATTGTAATGCGGTTTTGAACAGTCTAGCAGTAGTTTAGCCCTCTTAGAAGAAACCGAACATGATGTTGAGGTATGATGTAAGTGCTTATACAAATTTTCTAACCGCTAATTGTCACATTTATGTTGCACGCGAGAAACACGAAGAAACCTACACAGACAGCCCGACAATGGTAAAAAAGATTGCTATCTAATTTAATCCGTCCACTTCAAGTCATTGAAAGTGAACTTGAAGCAAATTTTTTAAAAACAAAATCATTTCTATTGTCTAATAAAAATTCAATAAAAAATTAAAGATTATTTTAAAAGAAATATTAGCATTATAAAAGAAGTATATATAATGACTTGTACTATAAATGTATCTTAGCTAACTACTTATCTTTACTAACGAATTAAAGCATGCCGCTGAGGCCTTGTAAGACAAAGGAAAGATTCCTTGATAAGCTCCTAATGGGAAGCTCAATAATTAAATGGCTTCATCATTAGACGACTTCAAACATCTTTTCCGAAGCCAGAGGGAATTTCGGCTTTTAAGATAATTTCCGTCATCAGTAATTCCTTTTTTTTTTTTCTTTCTTTACCAAAGATTTCTTTCTTTTTCCTTCACTTTTTATGCCGGGATAGCAACTATTTCTTTTTTTTAAATTATTTCTTTTCCTTATTTTTTGTCTGTTACTTAGGAGTTGTTGGCAGCCGCTTATGTCGTTACCTATTAGCAACTTTTTACGATTTCGGGAAGTAGAAAAATGAAAATGATGGAAAAAAAAATTAGTTGAATAAGTTTAAATAGATTACTTCGCAGCTGTGCATGGGAGTATGCTCGTTATTAATAAGCCGTAAAATGTGCTTATTTACTCCGATGCATACTCATTTTTCATTTGGCTTTTTATATGAGAAGGAAATAAAAAAAAAGGGCTCGGTTTTAGATTTTTATCAAAAAATACGATTCATAATGAGTTTTAAAGGAGGCAGAAATTTAATAAAGTCTCTGGAATTTTATCTTGCTCTAGAATTTTAACAAACAGCGTCTTTCCAATAATTAATTTTGCCCATTTCTTAGAAAAGTTCATTATTATTTTCTGGTGCTTCTTTAAATATTCTTTATCACAATCAAATTATATGTTTCTATTTTTTTAACTCTTGATATAAATATATATATATATAATTAATATGCTGAATGTATATCCTTTACTTAAAGAATCTGCTCATATTTAAAGGTAATATTAACTAATTAATGCTTTATTTAATTTCTTAACGCAGGATTGCAAGTAGATATAATGTTTTTGAAATTCGTGAATTTGTTGACAATCCTTGTGTATTTGCCGAGGGGTGAAAAACTATAAGTCGATAAGTCCTTCTGTTGTACTTGAGAAAGAAAGGAGTGGGTACGAAACTACAGATTCCACTCTTGGTGAGATGGTTAAAAATTGCTGCGACACTCTCTGAGGAAAGTTCTCCGTGGTGCATTCTGCATAACGCTGGATCTGTTATAGATCTGCGGTTTAATTAACTGAAATTCAAAAAGAACCAGTAATTCTGTTTAAGAGATAGCGCATATTTCCAAATATAATTTTATTCAGAAGGAGGAATGAGTCTACGAATCTCCCAGATGCTATTAGGCTGGTTAAAAATTGTGGCAACACAATCTTATGAAAGTTCTCCCTGATGCAGTCTTGTTAACGCTGGATCTGTTACATATCTGCCATTTAATTAACTAAAATTCAAAAATAACGAACAACATTTATGTATAAGAGATACTGTATATTTCTGAATATGGTCCGATTTTTGTACAAGGCGGGAATGCGTTTTTACTTCAGAGTATTTACCCAAAGTTCAAACCTATATTTAAACTACCCAAAGTTTAAACCCAAATATTTGTCAAAATTAAAAAAATAATAATAATAATAAAATAACTGGAAAGTACTTCCTTTTTTTTGCGGTTTAATGGATGCGTATGTAAGGCGATCATATACGATCGATACGATCGATCCGTATATAAGGTATGGTTTGACTTAAAAAAAAAGTTCTACAAATTATCATATTACATACGGAAATATACAGATTTTACCTCCTGTAAAAGGTAGGAGAATCACGAGGATGCCAAGGAACCAGTAGTTACCATTATGAAAATATAATCAAAAGCACTTTTTTATAAAAAAAAAAATCAAAAATTGCAAACCACACATCTGCATCAAAGATATATTTTTATCTCCTACAAAGAGGCAGGAAAGGTCAAGGATCAGACGTATTCATAAAAATCAATAGACATATTTATATTTATAGAAATCTATACACACATCCACATTTATATTCATAGGAATCCATACACATATCCATATTTATATACGTAGAAATCAATGTACATATCCATATTTTCTGTATAGTGTTTAAGGAAAGACGAACAATCAGAGAAAACAAACAGACGGAAAACAAGTAATATAAAAAAAAAAATAATAAATCAATACCTACTTCTTTTTCACTATATTACAGAAAGTCCTTTATAAATAAAGTTGAAATTTTTCTCTTAAATCTGGCGCCATCTATTGGTAGATACATACAACTTAAATCTAAGAAAACAAAATTAATTAATTAAATTTAATAAATGAATTAATATTTGAAAAAACTGTATTAACATCAAGTGTCATCCACTACAAGTTTTAAAAACATGTATTTGAACTTTAGTTGATAAAAAGTATTTTATTAACGATTGAAAATTTGAACAAGATATATATATAGGGAGAGTGGGAACTAATAGTAGGAATTGAAAAAGGGGGGAAAAAAGAACATCTACCTCCATTGACGAATAAGATATCGTGTCACACGTTCTATATATTTTCAATAACATGGCTTAGAATCTAGTGGTATTTATTTGACAATTTTCCTTTTTGCAAGACCTTTTTTATATTAATTATTGTAAATTAAAAAAATCTTCATCACAATATTTTTTATATATATATATATATATATATTTCTTATATATATATATATATATATATATATTTCTTATATATATATATATATTTTTTTTATATATATATATATATATATTTCTTATATATATATATATATATTTCTTATATATATATATATATATATTGAATTTATATTATATGAATTTATATTATATTGAATTTATATTATATTTATATATATATTGAATTATTTACTTGAAAAGATAGAACAATAACTTACAGTAAGGATCCACCATGCATTCCAAAACAAACCTTGAACTCAAATTTGATAGATCGTCCATTCAAGGATAGATTGACCCTTACGTTAGACTTTCGACGTTGCGCATTTTTTTCGACGTTTAGATTTTGGAACCGATAATGGGAGAGGGAGAAAGAGGAAAAGGAGCGTGCGATGAGGAGAGAAGAGTCGCAGGCAGTACGAAAGGTACTAAGACCCTTAATAGAACATGTTTTTAAGATGATTCTGTAAATGTTGTATAATTGTGTTTGGTATGTTATGCGTTGCAGTTATGCAGTGCTGTCTTACAAATTTTAATAAATAGGGCAGCTACAAGTTTGGAATCGTGATTTAAAAAAGCACTTGTTTCAACCATGAAACAACACTGAATCAAGACCACAGACATATATGCAGGGGCGGATTTAGATGAAAAGAGGCCTTAGGTCATTCCAGTTAAGATGCCCTTTCACCTCCCATTTTTAAGTTTGTAAATTACTTATTATGTTTGTTTATTAATCATATGTGTAGAATTTCTCCTTATTTTCGATTCAGTGTTTTAGTGTTTACTGTTTTTAGAATAGTGTAATTTTTAATTTTTCTAACAATTTGAATGTAGGCCCTCTGATTTTGAGGCCCTAGGCTGAAGCCTAGTTAGCCTATAGGAAAATACGGTCCTGCATATATGGACCTAACTTTTGCTCTTAATTTTTCTAAGGAAACCTTACTGTTTTCGAATGTTAGGTATTTTGAATTGAGGTCATTCAGAACTTGGACAGATCAAATACAGCGGATTCACTCATTGGATGCACCACAAGAGGACTGCTCCACTACCTATAAATTTTTGCCATAGCAATTTTGGCCGAAAAGGACCTTGAGAATACTCATCTATGTTTCTTTAGCAAATCGAAAGCGCCTTTCAGCTTTAAGAATTATGGAGCTATTCACGACATAAGTAAGCTTCGTTACAACATCGTTTTCACGTTGATTTAACCATTGGTCCATCCACAAAAATCACAATAAGATCTAAATAAACAGCTGCCAAAAAATTAAATGCATTGTATTAACGGACATTTTGTTTGGCAATTAAGTATATTGTAAATGATATGCACAAAAAAAATTATATATATTTACCTACAGTGCAACTATCGTCATTAGGCTTGTTATTGTCTCAACACGTATTCGTTATTATTTGAAACTCATAATAAGAGACACAATTATGGAAAAGTAAATGCAGGAAAAGAAATAATCCATTATTCAAAATCTCTTTGTTCATTTTATGGGCATGGAGGTTACTATTTCCTTTCAACAAACGTCAAATGTATCATCTGAAATTTTTACCTCACATTTTCTATTTAACCATATTTATAAACACACCACATTCAATGAAACAACAAGATATACAATATACGAAGAAAGCATAGCTTTCTTTAGAAAAGAAAAAAAAATGTCTTTCTCGAACCTGTTATTTACGTGATTTTATACTCTGCTTTTTCTTTCCCATTTCTCTACTAACATTCGCGTATTTAAAGAAGGAGAAGGAAAAAAAAGAAGTACGTAAAAGTAATAGGATTGTATCCCATTTCTCAATTTAAGGACTTTAAAGTAGAATTTTCGAATGAGGAGGGATTGAAAAAGGAATGTATTTTCTTTTCACAAATCAAGTGAGAATAAACCACTTTAAAACCAAAACAGCTTCGGTTTTATTTTCTTTTTTCTTTTACTAAATTCATTATTTCATTAAAAAAGGTGATTTACTTTCTTTCTTTTTCTTTTTGAGTGTGTTTCATATTTTGTACGTGACGAGCAAAAATTCTGCATTACTCAAAAAAAAAAAAAAAAAAAAAAAATCCCTTTATATAAATGCAGGTATTTTTGATTTATTTCCATGTCAAGCAGTCCCTAGCGTTTTCCGTGTCGAAGTTTCTTTTAACGCACAAATGAACATCTTGATTCTCGGAGTAAATCCTGACAGAGTCAATATTTGCTGCTGGAAAAAAATTAAGTAATATTTCAGATTTGCGCGGAATACATTTTATAACATTTCTTACGTAAAAAATGTTGTTCTACCTTTTTCCTTTTTGTCTATAATAATTCATGTATATCTAAAGAAAAAAGATTTGTTTTTGGGTGTTTGTTTATTAAAAAGTGACTAATATACAGATTAAAAATGCCCACAATAAATTACAGTCCATGTTTTAATTAATTTTCTTTTCATAACATAAACCATATGAATACTGTATAATGCTAAATAAAGCAACTAAAAAGTTTCATTAATAAAACTGAAACAGATATATATATATATTATATGCTTAGATTATGTCATCACCTTACAAATTAAAAAGATCAAATGCTATAACAAAAGACTTCAAATTATTGAAATTCTTAACTTCTAATCACATTACAAAAGGATCTACGACTACGACTGAGTGACTCAGTGGCACAGGATTGGACTCGGCGGAATTCAATTTAAATCGTAAGTCCCAGTATAATATGATTATAGACAGTTGGGCTTAGTGCTCAAAACCCTATCCTGTAAAAAAAAAATAACTTCTGTCTCAAACTCTGCCAGCAGTCAGACGGCCTTGGTCCATCATGGGACTGTTGCTCCTTTATAGAAGATGGTGAATCCACGATAGTACTGCTCAAGTTTCAATTTTTTTTTTTTTTTTTTTTTTTTTTTTTTTTGATTTAATCATTGGTTCATCCATAAAAACACAAAAAGTGTAATTTTCAGAAATTGAATTTTTAAATTTTCAGAAATTAAATTGATAGTTATTAAAGAACATTTTGTTTAGCAATTTTGTATATTGTAAATAACACTCATAAGAGCAAAAATTACACAAATGCCTACATTGCTATTACGGTACAAACATCATTGTAAACATGTTATTAGCTTACCATCTATTTGTTACTGTTTGAAACTCATAAAAAGAGATACTATAATGGAAAAGTAAATGCAGGAGAAGGAATAATCCATTATTCAAAATCTCTGAGTTCTTTTTATGGGCATGGAAGTATACTATTTGCTTTCAACAAACATCAAATGTATCCTCTCAAAATTTTACCTCGCATTTTTTATGCAACCATATTCCCCAACTAAACCACATGCCATGAAACAACAAGAAATACAATATACGAAGAAAGCATAGCCTTCTATGAAAAATAAAAAAAAACTGTCTTTCTCGAACCTGTTATTTGCGTCATTTTATACTCTGCATTTTCTTTTCCCATTTCACTACTAACATTCGTGTATTTAAAGAAGAAGTAAGAAAAAAAAGAAGTACGTAAAAGGAATGGGATTTTATCCCATTTCTCAATTTAAGGACTTTAAAGTAGAATTTTCGAATGAAGAGGAAATGAAAAATGAATGCATTTTCTTTTCACAAATCAAGTGAGAATAAAGCACTTTAAAACCAAAACAGCTTCAGTTTTTTTTTTACTAAATTCATCTTTTCTTTAAAAAAAAAAGTGATTTATTTTCTTTCTTTCTTTTTTTGAGTGTGTTTCATATTTTGTGCGTGATGATCAGGCAAAAATTCTGTAATATACAAAAAAAGAGCAGAAAAAAAGCATTTAAATAAAGGCGCGTATCTTTGATTTATTTCCATGTAAAGTAGTCCCGAGTTTTTTCCGTGTGGGGTTTCTTTTAACGCGCAAATGAATATCTTGTTTCTTGGAGTAGATCCTGTCAGAGTCAATATTTGCTGCTGGGAGAAAAATTGAGTAACATCTCAGATTTGGTCAGAAGAATTTTTTTAACATTTCTTACGCGAAATAAGATGTTCCAAATATTTTGCATTTTATCTATAATAATTCATGTGTATCTAAAAAAAATTATTTCAGTGATTTTTGAGTGATTTTTTTTTTATTAAACAGATTAAAAAAGCCTCAGAATCAATTATAGTCAGTTTTTTAACTAATTTTCTTCGTATAAAATAAAACATACAAATACTTCATAATGTTGAATAAAGTATAAGTACGTTTTTATTAGTAAAATTCAAACAAAAATATGTATTACACTCGCAGATTATGTCTCTTAAGTAACAATTTTAGAAAATCAAATGCGTATAAGGAAAGACTTTAAATTACTGAAATTTTCTAATCGCATTATAAAGGGACCTGACGGCCGAGTGACTTGGTAGCACGGGATTTGCGCTCGAGTCCCGGTGATGCCACGGATGCTTGTAGTGGTTCGAAATTCAATTTAAACAGTTGGTCCCAGTATAATATGACTGTAGAGCGTTGGGCTTAGGTCTGACTACCCTATTGCATAAAAAAAAAACTTTTGTCTCGAAATCTGTCAGTATGCAGACGGCCTTGGTCCTTTACGGAGCTGTTGCTCATTTAAAAAAAAAATCAATCCTCGAAATAAGTATTGCCGTTTCAACATATGTTTTGGAGTTTTCTCTTAAACATTAGTCCATCCATAAATTACAATAATATATAAACAAACCATTTCTATTATTCAAAAATTAAATGCGTACTTATTAACGGACATTTTGTTTGGCAATTAAGTATATTGTAAATGATATGCACAAAAAAAAAGTATATATATTTAACCTACAGTGCAACTATCGTCATTAGGCTGGTTATTGTCTTAACACGTATTTGTTATTATTTGAAACTCATAATAAGAGACACAATTATGGAAAAGTAAATGCAGGAAAAGAAATAATCCATTATTCAATATCTCTTTGTTCATTTTATGGGCATGGAGGTTACTATTTCCTTTCAACAAACGTCAAATGTATCATCTGAAATTTTTACCTCACATTTTCTATTTAACCATATTTATAAGCACACCACATTCAATGAAACAACAAGATATACAATATACGAAGAAAGCATAGCTTTCTTTAGAAAAGAAAAAAAACTGTATTTCTCGAACCTGTTATTTGCCTCATTAGGAAGTGTTCAGATTTTTTTTAACCTAAATAATAGTAACTGTTTAATAAAAAAAAACTATGAGATACCATTCTAATCATTTTCTTTAGACTCACCTGAATTATTACAGATAAAAAGCAAAAATTTGGACCAACATATTTCACGTAAAATATGTTAAAAAAAATTATTCCGTCCAAATCTGACATGTTACTTAATTTTTCTTCCAGTAGCAAATATTGACTCTGACAGGATAGACTCCGAGAAACAAGATGTTCATTTGTGCGTTAAAAGAAACTCCGACACGGAAGAAGCTAGGGACTACTTTACGTGAAAATAAATCAAAGATACGTGCATTTATTTAAAGGGATTTTTTTTTCACCTTTTTTTGTGTAATGTAGAATTTTTGCCTGATCGTCACGCACAAAATATGAAACATACTCCAAAAAAGAAAGAAAATAAATCACTTTTTTAAAAGAAAGGTTGATTTTAGTAAAAAAAAAAAAAGAAAAAAAAAAAAAAACCAGATGGTGTTTTGGTTTTAAAGTGCGTTATTCACACTTGATTTGTGAAAAGAAAATGCATTCATTTTTCATTTTCTCTTCATTCGAAAATTCTACTTTAAAGTCCTTAAATTGAGAAATGGGCGAAAATCCCATTCCTTTTACGTACTTCTTTTTTTCCTTCTTGAAATACGCGAATGTTAGTGATGAAATGGAAAAGAAAAAGCAGAATATAAAATGACGCAAATAGCAGGTTCCAGAAAGACAGTTTTTTTTTCTTTTTTAAAGACAGCTATTCTTTGTTCGTATATTGTATTTCTGGTTGTTTCATTGCATGTGGTATAGTTTGAAATATGGTTGAATACAAAATGCGAGGTAAAATTTTGAGATGATACATTTTACGTTTGTTGAAAGCAAATAGTATACTTCCACTCTCATAAAAACAACTAAGAGATTTTCCATGATGGATTATTCCTTCTCCTGCATTTATATAATTGTCTCTCCTATTATGAGTTTCAAACAGTGACAAGTAAATGGTAAGACAATAACATGCCTAATGATGATAGTTGCATTGTAGGTAATTATATATATTTTATTTTTGTGCGTGTCATTTACAATTACCTAATTGGCAAACAAAATGTCTCTAATAACAATGCATTTTATTTTTAAAAAATTAAAACTGTTTGCTTAGATCTTATTGTGATTTTATGAATGAGCCTATGGTAAAGTCAAAACTCCATAAATAATGTTGAAACTAAAGCACTTATATCGTGGATTAGCTCGATAAATCCTAAGCCGAAAAATATTTTCATTTTTCTAAAGGAACATAGAACGTTTGTGTAAATCAAATAATGTAATTTCATGCTCATAAAAGAATTGAAAGATCTAAAAAGGAAATGATGAATTATTCCTCCTTCTTCATTTACTTTTCCATAATTGTGTCTTTTGTTATGAGTTACACACAATAATGATAGTTGCCCCGTAATGGCGTCGTAGGTAATTTTTTTATTTTTTGTTCTTGTGCATCCTATTTACAATATACCTAATTGCCAAACAACATTTTTCTTAATAACAATACATTTAATTTTTCAATAGTAAAAACTGTTTGTTTCGATTTTATTGTGATTTTAAGGATGGACCAATGGTTAAGTGCAAACTCCATCACCGATGTTGAAACGAGAACACTAGCGTCGTGGATTAACGTTAAAATCCTAAACCGAAAAATATTTTAGTTTTGCTAAATTAACAGAGAATCTTTGTTGAAAGAAAATAGTATACTTTTATGCTCATAAAAAGAATTAAAAAATTTTGAATAATGGATTATTCCTTCTCCTGCATTTACTATTCCATAATTATGTCTTCTAATATGAGGTTAAAATAATAACAAATAAATGCTAAGACAATGAACAAAATTGTATAATATTTTTTTGGCACCTTAATTTCACAGTAGGTAATTATTTATCTGTGTCACCGAGCACCAGAAAACTAGCTAGTCACTTATCCGTCGGGCCCTCATACAGTGTGAATAGAAATTAAAATTTCCGTAGCTTGAAATTCTTCCTTTCAATTATTTTGATTTTATAAATTTGTTAGTTAAGAGGCGTAATCTGAGAGTATAATACACATTTTCTTTCGCATTTTATTAACAGTTTTTTGTTCTTTTATTAATGAAAACTTAAGCAAAATTATACTTTTTTTTATGTTATGCAAAGGAAATTTGTTAAAATAAGGACAGTAATTGGTAGTGGGAGTTTTTAACCTGAAAATTAGCCTCTGTATGATTAAAAAATCATTATAAACCCAGAAATCATTGCAAGACTTTTCTTTAAATACACCTGAATTATTATAGATAAAAAAAAAATATTTGGACCATCATATTTCACTCAAAAAATGTTACAAAAATTCTCCATTCCAAATCTGGAATGTTACTTAATGTTTCTTCCAGCAGCAAATATTGACTCTGACAGGATTTACTCCAAGAAACAAGATGTTCATTTGCGCGCTAAAAGAAACTTCCACACGGAAAAAAACTGGGGACTACTTTACATGAAAATAAATCAAAGATACGTGCATTTATTTAAATGTTTTTTCATCTTTTTTGTGTAATGCAGAATTTCTGCCAGATCGTCACGCACAAAATATGAAACACACTCAAAAAACAAATCACTTTTTTTTTAAAAGAAAAGATGAATTTAGCAAAAAAAGGAAAAGCATTCATGCATTCAAGAAAATGCATTCGTTTTTCCTTTCTTCTTCATTCGAAAATTCTCCTTTAAAGTCCTTAAATTGAGAAATGGGCTAAAATCCCATTCCTTTTAAGTACTTCTTTTTGTTTTTCCTTTTTTCTTCTTTAAATTCTTCTTTTTTTTTTCTTTCTTCTTCTTTAAATACGCGAATGTTAGTAGTGAAAAGGAAAAGAAAAAGCAGAGTATAAAATGATGCAAATAACAGGTTCGAGAAAGACAGTTTTTTCTTCTTTTTTAAAGAAAGCTATGCTTTCTTGGTATATTGTAGTTCTTGTTGTTTCATGGCATGCGGTATAGTTGGAAATATGGCTGAATGGAAAATGCGAGGTAATATTTTGAGATGATGCATTGGACAATTGTTGAAAGCAAATAGTATGTCATAAAAGATTTTGAATAATGGATTATTCCTTTTCCTGCACTTATTGTTCCATAATTGTGTCTCTTATTATAAGTTTAAACAATAAGAAACTAATCTTAAAACAACGAACAACATTTTATAACTTGTTTATAATGATGGTTGCAACGTAAAGATACCGTAGGCTATTATTTTTTTCCATTCTTGAGCGTGTCATTTACAATATATCTAATTGCCAAACAGAATGTTCTTTACTAACAATGAATTTAATTTTTGAAAAATAAATATTATTTGATTATTATGAATTAATGGATGGAACAATGGTTAAGTCAAAAGTTCAAAAACGATGTTGAAAGAAAGCATTATGTCGTAGATTTTTCTTAAATGGTGCAACAGTCTCATGATGGGCCAAGGACATCTGCCAACAGACAGATTTCTAGAAGATTTCTAACCTTCTTTATACCAGATAGGTTTATCAGCCCTACGCCCAATAGTCTTATTAGTGTGGTACCTACGCTTTAAAGTAGATTTCGAACCACTCCAAACAGCTTTGGAACCGGAACTCAAATCCAAGAACTGGGGCACGGAGCTCAAGTGCTACACACTCGGCCATAAAAAGTCCCTTTATATTGTGATTAGCGGTTAACAATTTCAATAAATTGAAGTCTTTCCTTATACGCAGTTGATTTTCTAAATTTGTTAGTTAAAAGACATAATCTGAGAGTATAATACATAATTTAATTTCATTTTTTAATGAAAATTTATTCAGCATTATATAGTATTCATATGTTTTATGTTATACAAAGAAAGATAGTTAAAACAATTGACTATAATTGATTGTGAAGGCTTTTTAATCTAAATATTAGACACTGTTTAATACAAAAAACACACTAAAATCATCGTAAAGCTTTTCTTTATATGCATATGCATTATTATAGATAAAAAGCAAAAATTTGGACCATCATATTTCACGCAAGAAATGTTAAAAAAACTTCTTCTGTCCAAATATGGAATGTTACTTAATTTTTCTTCGAGCCGCAAATATTGACTCTGGCAGGATCTACTCCAAGAAACAAGATGTTCATTTGTGCGTTAAAAGAAACTCCGCCACGGAAAAAGCTCGGGACTACTTGACATTAAAATAAATCAAAGACTTTCTACTTTACAGGAAAATAAATCAAAGACCTGGTCATTTATTTAAATGTATTTTTTTTCACCTTTTTTTTTGTGTATTGCAGAATTTTTGCCTGGTCGTCACGCACAAAATATGCAACACACTAACAAAAAAAAACCGAAAGTAAATCGCCTTTTTTTTAAAGAAAGGATGAATTTAGTAAAAATATTTAAAAAAAAAAATCGAAGCTGTTTTGATTTTAAAGTGCCTTATTCTCACTTGTTTTGTGAAAGGAAAATGCATTCATTTTTCATTTCCTCTTCATCCGTAAATTCTACTTTAAAGTCCTTAAATTGAGAAATGGGCTAAAATCCCATTCCTTTTACGTACTTCTTTTTTTCTTTCTTTCTTTAAATTCGCGAATGTTGGTAGTGAAATGGAAAAGAAAAAGCAGAGTATAAAATGGTTCAAATAACAGGTTCAGAAAGACAGTTTTTTTCCTTTTTTATAGAGAGCTATGCTTTCTTCGTATATTGTATTTCTTGTTGTTTCATTGCATGCGGTAAAGTCGGAAATATGGTTGAATAGAAAATGAGAGGCAAAATTTTGAGATGATACATTCGACGTTTGTTGAAAGCAAATAGAATACTTCCATGCCCATAAAAAGAACATTTTACTAAAACTAAAAGAAAAAGATTTTGAATAATGGATTATTCCTTCTCCTGCATTTGCTTTTCCATAATTGTATCTCTTATTATGTGTTTCAAACAATAACAAATAAATGTAATAAAATAACATGCCTATAATAATAATTACACCGTAATGTCATCGTGGGTAATTATTTATTCTGTATTCATGTGCGCCTCATTTAAAATATACCTAACTGCAAAACAAAATTTTCTTTAATAACAAGGTCTTTTATTTTGAAAAATAAAATATATTTGTTTAGATCTTATTGTGATTTTATGCATGGGACAATGGTTAAGTCAAAAAAAGGTCTGTAATTGTTTGTGAATTATTTTGTATATTGGCATTGAATCTATAGTATTTTCTGAATATTAGCCATTTTTTATTAAAAAAAAACTACCCAGAATTTATTATATTTTTGGATAGACGTGAATTATTATAGGTAAAAAGCAAAAAGTTAGAGCATCATATTTCACGTAAGAAATGTTAAAATCTTTTGTCTAAATGTGAAATAAAAAAAGTTTGTTAAAAGTAAATAGTATACTTTCATGCCCGTAAAAAGAACTCAAAGATTTTGAATAATGGATATTCCTTCTCCTGTATTTACTTTTCCATAATTGTGTCTATTATTATGGGTTTCAAACAAAAACAAATAAATGTTAAGACGATAATAGTTTTATAATGATGGTTGCACATTAATGACACCGTGGGTGATTATTTAATTTTCCTTGTTTGTGTGTCATTTACAATATAAATAATTGCCAAACAAAATTTTCTTTAAAGACAAATGTATGAATTTATATTTTCAAAAATAAAAACTGTTTGTTTAGATCTTATTGAAGTTGAAACTCCAAAAGCGAAACGAGAGCACATATTTCTTCTTCAGCAATTGCTTTTCCATAATTTTGTCTCTTATTATGAGTTTCAAACAATAACAAATAAATAATAAGTCATTGAAAAGCATTATATAACGGGCTTATAATGACAATAATGACACCATAAGCAATTATTTATTTTTTTATTATTTTTCGTATCATTTACAATATACCTTTTCAATATAAAATTTTCTTTAATACGAATGCATTTAATTTTTGAAAAATAAAAGCTGTTTGTTTAGAACTTATTGTGATTTTATGGATGAATCGATGATTAAGTCAAAACTCCAAAAACGATATTAAAGCGAAAATACTTTAGTAGATCAGCTCGATAAATCTTAAGCTGAAAAGTATTTTCGTTTTTCTAAAGGAGCAGAAAATGTTTGTTAAAAGCAAATAGTATACTTCCATGGTCATAAAAAGAACTGAAAGAATTTGAATAATGTATTATTCCTTCTTCTGCATTTACTTTTCCGCAATTGTCTCTCTTATTATGAGTTTCAAACAATAAGAAATAAATGGTAAGAAACTAACATGTCTAATGATGATAGTTGCATTGTAGGTAATTATTTATGCTTTATTTTTGTGTGTGCCATTTACATTATATCTAATTGCCAAACAAACTTTATCTTTAATAACAATGCATTTATTATTCGTAAGATAAAAACTGTTTGTTTAAATATTATTGTGAATTTATGGATGAAACAATAGTTAAGTCAAAACTCCAAATACGATGTTAAAATGAAAGCACTTTTGTCGTGGTTAATGCTATAAATCCTAATCCGACAAGTATTTTCATTTTTCTAAAGGAACAGAGAACATTTGTTGAAAGCAAATAGAATAATGTCATACTCATAAAAGAACTCAAAGGATTTGAATAATGGATTATTCCTTCTTGTGCATTTACATTTCCATAATTGGTGTCATTATGAGTTTTAAACAATAAAAAATAATAGTTAAAACAAAGAACAATACTTTATAACACGCTCATAATGATAGTTGCACAGTAGGTAATTATTTCTTTTTATTCTTTTGGGTGTAATTTACAATATACCTAATTGCCAAACAATACTAATGCATTGTTAAATTAAAAATATTGCATTTAAAAGCATTGTTATTAAACAATTCATTTAATTTTTGAAAAATAAAAAAAACATTTGTTTAGATCCTATTGTCCAATTGTGATATTGTGGATGGAACAATGATTTTCGAATCGAGAATGTTAAGTCAAAATTCCAAAAACGATATTGAAGCGAAAAAACTTATGTCGCGGATTCTTCTTGTTCAATGGTGCAATAGCCCCATGATTGGCCAAGGCCGTCTGTTAACTGGCAAATTTAGAGATAAGAGATGTTTTCTTTTTACGGGGTATGGTTGTCAGCCCTACTCTTAACGCTCTAACTTTAACATGTTAAAACTGTACCTACGATTTAATGTGGATTCCGAACCATTGCATACACCGCCAAAACTTCAAACCCGAGACCCGTGGCAACCAGTTCCACAGCGCTAGTCACTCGGCCATCAGGTCCCACATGCCATGGATTAGGGAGATAAATTCTAAGCCGAAAAGTATTTTCGTTTTGCTAAAAGAACATAAATGATAATCTCTGGTCCTATACTGTCAAAATTGGGGTGGTAATAATATATAGGTAAAGGAGCAGGCTTCTTGTGGTGCATCCAGTGAGTAAATCTGCTGAATCTGAGCTACTCAAGTTCGGAATGACTACAATCCAAAATACCCAGCATTCGAAAGCAGCAAGTTTTCCGTAGAAAATTAAGAATAAATGTTAGGGGCATATATGCGTCTGTCTTGATTCATTGTTGTTTCATGGTTGAAACAATTGTTTCTTTGAATGAGGATTCCAAACTTTAAGCTGTCACATTTATTAAAATTTGTTAAGACAGTACTGCACAAATGCAACACATAATACGCAAAATATAACTGCATAACAAATATTTACAGAATCATATTAAAAGCAGTTCGTTTGAGGCAGTTCTTTTTTTGTACCTTCCGGTACTGCCTGGAATCTTCTCTCGACTCCATGCACACTCCCTTTTCTCTTTCTCCCTTTCCCATTATCGGTTCCAAAGTCTAGTGGGCGAAAAAAAACGAGTCCAAAGTCTAACGTAAGAGTCAATCCGTCCATGAAAGAAAGATCTATTGACGTTGAGTTCGAAGTTTGTTGTGTGAATGAATGGTGGATCCTTACTGTAAGTTGTTACTATTTAATTTCAAGTAAGTAATTCAATATATATTTTTGTTCCAGATAAAAAAAAAATATTTTGGTGCATCTTTTTTAAACTTAAAATAACTGATATAAAAAGGTCTTGCAAAAAGATGACAACAGATTTTAAGCTATGTTATTAAAAATATAAAGACCTGTGCCATGATATCATATTAGTTGATGGAGGTAGAGATTTTTTATTTTCCCCTTTTTTTTCTGTTTGTTTCTTCAGATGGTCGTCGCTCTGAAAATACTATACAGAAAATATGGATATGTGTATTGATTCCTATAAACATAAATATGGATATGTGTATAGATTCCAATGAATATAAATATATATATGTGTATTGATTTATATGAATATGTGTATTGATTTCTATGAATACATAAATGAATATGTATATTGATTCTTATAAATACGTATGATTCTTTTATCCAGTATCATACATATCTGTCTCTTTCTAGGAGATTATATTTGAGAATATACGGTATCTCTTATAAATATTTGCTGCTTGTTATTTTTTAATTTCAGTTAATTAAACTGCAAACTATAACAGATCTAGCAGACAGTACCACGGATAATGTTAATGAAGAGCGCACCATGGAGAACTTCCCTCAGATCGTATCGCTGGAATTTTTAACTCCCTACCTAGGGTAGTACCTGTGGATTTGTACCCTCCACCCTGCTTTTTGAAGCCTAATAGAAGGATATATCGATATACAGTTTTATCATACTTCTGCAAACATAGAAAGTATACCAAGAAATTCACTAATTTCGTAAAAATTATTTCTACGTTTACTCTCCTGCATTGAGATATTATATAAAGCCTTATATCATTAATATTACCTTTAAATATGAAGCGATTCATTAATGGATATATATTCAGCATAGTAATTATAAATGATATATTTTGAAGATAATTATATATATCAAGAGTAAAAAAAAATAGAAATATATTATTTTACTCTGATTAAGAATATTTAAAGAAGTACCAGAAAATAATGACGAACTTTTCTAAGAGATGGTCAAAATTAATTATTGGAAAGACGCTGTTTGTTAAAATTGTAGAGCAAGATGAAATTCCAGAGATTTTATTAAATTAAATTCTTCCTTCAAAACTCATTACGAATCACATTTATTGATAAAAATTTAAGACCAAGACCTTTTTTTTTCCTTTCCTTCTCATACACTGTGTGAAAAAAGTAGAAGGACAGTAATTTTTTTGTACTATATGCTTTTATTTTACTGCTTTTGACCTGATTTTTATAGAGAGTTGTTTTGTTAGAGTTTTAATTTACGTTAGATGAAAGTTAAATGAGATTTTTTTACTTACCACTATTTTAACTTAGGAATGCAATATTTAATAACTTTGGGTGTGTGAAAAAAGTAGAAGGACACGTCCAAAAAATCTATTTAGAAGCTGTTGGAAAGTTTATAGGTAAGTGTTTTTTTCTCTTTTAATTCCTTTTTAACAAGAATAAAATATTTAGCTAGAAATTCATAGTTTTTGTTGGTTTTAGGATGCCCAGAGGAATACCCTTAAGTAAGTTTCAGAAGGGCCAAATAGTTGCGTGTAAAACTGAAGGCAAAGGTGTGAAAGAGATTGCACGGCAGCTACGAATCAGTCCTAATACTGTTTCGAACTTCATAAGAAACCCTGAAAGTGACAGAAGAAAAAAGAAGACAGGAAGACCAAAAAAAATCACCCAACGTGATCAACGAAAAATCATTCGTGAACTCAAAAAGACTGGTGGAAGTGTCGGCAAGGCGCAATTTCAATCAGGAATTACAAATGTAACCAAAAGAACTGTCTATAACTACATAAAACGCTCAAAAAAGTTCGTCTTCAAAAAACGGATGCACCATCCAAAGTGGAATGAAGGACACATGAAGAACCGACTGCAGTGGGCTAAAGACCACATGTCCTGGAGCTCAGAATGGATCTCAATGATATTTTCCGATAAGAAAAAATTCAATTTGGATGGTCCAGATGGTTATCAGTACTATTGGCCCTGTCTTGGTATTGAAGAAGAAACTTATTCTACTCGACAGATGGGAGGAGGTGGTTTAATGGTATGGTTAGCAGTTGGCTATGGAGGCAGGACAAGTTTAGTCTTTCTAAATGGTAGAGAGAACTATACAGACTACATCCAGACTCTAAACTCAAATCTTCTCTCGTATGGCACTGAGTTAGGAGGAGATGACTGGATTTTTCAGCAAGATGGGGCATCAATTCACACTGCAAATGGTGTTAAAGATTGGTTTGCAGCAAACTATGTTCGACTTTTACATTGGCCTGCCAAAAGTCCTGATCTCAACATTGTAGAGAACATATGGGCAATTATTGTACGTCGTATTTACGAGGGTGGAAAGCAGTGTGAATCTGTAGCTGAGCTGCAGAAATCATTAAACTATGTATGGGACAATTTTTGCCAAACAAAAATTCAATCTTTATACAGTTCGATGCCAAATATGATCTTCGCAGTAATTCGAGCCAACGGGAAAAGAATTCCATATTAGTTTATATAGTACACCTCTTTTTTAGAAGCGTCCTTCTACTTTTTTCACTAATCATGAGATCGTCAAAACCAATTTTTTTATTAAGTATACTTTTTTTTAATTGTGTACTTTTTGTTCTGTCTAGATACAGGTATCTGCATGTAAAAACGTTGTGAATAAATTAATTGTTTAAAAAATGCGTCATTATTCATTTATCAAAAATAATCTAATGTCCTTCTACTTTTTTCACGCAGTGTATACGAAGCCAAATGAAAAATGAGTCTGCATTGGAGTGAATGAGCACATTTTACGGCTTATTAATAACGAGCATCCTCCCATGCACAGCTGCGAAGTAATCCATTTAAACTTATTGAACTATTTTTTTTTTCATTTTTTCACTTCCCAAAATCGTTAAAAGTTGCTAATAGGTAACGACATAAGTGGCTGCCAACAACTCCTAAGTAGCACAAATAAATAATGCAAAGAAATAATTTGAGAAAAAAAAATAGTTGCTGTCTCGCCATAAAAAGTGAAGGAAAAATAAAGAAATCTCTGGTAAAGGAAAAAAATAAAAAAAGGAATTACTGATGACGGAAATTATCTTAAAAGCCGAAATTCATTCTGCCTTCGCGAAAGATGTTTGAAGTCGTTCAATGATGAAGCCATTTAATTATTGAGCTTCCCATTAGGAGCTTATCAAGGAAGCTTTGCTTTATCTTGAAAGACCTCAGCAGGTTGCTTTAATTCCCTCGAATCGTGTAAGAAAGATTCAAGAAGTTAGCCAAGATAAAATTATAGTAAAATTCATTAAAGACACTTGTTTTATAATGATAATAGCTTTTAAAAAATAAACCATTTCTTTATTTTGTTATTGAGTATTTTAAGAAAATAGAAATGATTGTATTTATATTCGACCATAGTCAACAAATTCATTAATAGAACAATATATATAAACTCTGCATTAAGAAATTAGATAAATCGTGCCCGACTTGTGGCTCAAAAAATGAGGAGATTCGATGACGTTTCGGATGGTCAGCCTCTTGCCTTGGTAGTTGGACTACCCGGTGGAAGCTTCCGGGTTTCCTCCCATACGATACGCAAATGCGGAGTAATTCTCCCTAAAAATCTATCCTAAAAATGCACTGGTATCCTTCATTAGCGTCAAGGAGCCAAATCATAATTCTACCTACGGGTTTTACATTACAGCAGAAGTTATCCCACTTTTCTGTAATTCCATGAGACCACACATTTCTTGAATTTGGTCTTGATGTTGCTGTCTAACAAGTGGGATAAGAAAAAAAAAAGATAAAGCATTATATCATTAAAATTATCTTTAAATATGAAGAGACGCATAGAATAATGGATATATAGTCAGGATAATAGTTATAAATGATATATTTATGATGATAATTATATATTTATATCAAAAGTTAAGAATAGAAATACATTATTTGATTGTGATTAAGAATATCTAAAGAAGCACCAGGAAATAAGATGGAAAACTTAAAAGATGGGCAAAGTTAATTATTGGAAAGACGCTGTATGTTAAAATTCTAGAGCAAGATAAAATTCCAGAGCCTTTATTAAATTTCTGCTCCCTTTATAACTCATTACGAATCATATTTTTTGATAAAAATTTAAAACCAAGCCACCTTTTTTTATTCTTTCCTTCTCATATAAGAAGCCAAATGAAGAATGAGTATGCATTGGAGTAAATAAGCACATTTTACGGCTTATTAATAGCGTGCCTCCTCCCATGCACAGCTGCGAAGTAATCCATTTAAACTTACTCAAGTACTTTTTTTTTCATCATTTTCATTTTTCTACTTTCCAAAATCGTTAAAAGTTGCTAATAGGTAGCGACATAAGCGGCTGCCAGCAACTCCTAAGTAGCACAAAAAAAAGGAAGATAATTTTAAAAAAATAGTTGCTATCTCGGCATAAAAAGTGAAGGAAAAAGAAAGAAATCTTTGGTAAAGAAGAAAAAAAGGAATTACTGATGACGGAAATTATCTAAAAAGCCGAAATTCCCTCTGACTTCGGGAAAGATGTTTGAAGTCGTCCAAAGATGAAGCCATTTAATTATTGAGCTTCCCATTAGGAGCCTATCAGGGAATCTTTCCTTTATCTTATAAGGCCTCAGCAGATTGCTTTAATACACTCGAATCATGTAGAAAAGATTCAAGCAGTTAGCTAAGATAAAATTATCCTAAAATACATGACAGACACTTGTTTTATAATGCTAATATTTTTTAAAAAAATAAATCATTTCTTTAGTGTGTCATTAATTTTGTAAGATAATTGAAATGATTTTGTTTATATTCAACCATAATTTGCACATGGTGATCATCATCTAGTGTTATGTTTCAGTATTTTAAAAAAATTCCTACAAGTTCACTTACTATGGCTTAACAATAAATGCAATCTCGGCTAATACACAAATGAAATTATAATCGGGAATACATGGTATCTTTAATACAAAATTGTTCTTTGTTATTTTTGAATTTCAGGTAATTAAACGGCATCTTCAGCGTTATAAAGCTGCACCATGGCGAACTTCCCTCCGATTGTATCACCACAGCATTTAACAATCCCACCAAGGTTGACATCTGGGAGATTCGTGTCCTTCACCCTTCCTACTCAAGCCCAGCAGAAGGACATATCGAACAAAAGTTTTATCATCCCTCGGCAAATGCAGAATTATTATCAATACTTTCACGAAATTTATGAAATTCAGGATTAGAATGATATCTCCATATACTCTCCTGCATTAAGAAATTAAATAAAGCATTATATCATTAATATCATTATTAAATATGATTTATTGAATAATGGTTATATGTATTTAGCATCGTGATTAGAAATGATATATATTTGTGATGATAATTATATATTTATATCAAGAGCTAAAATAAGAAATATAGTATGTGATTGTGATTAAAAATATTTAAAGAAGCATCAGAAAATAATGACGAACTTTTCTAAAAGATGGGCAAAATTAATTATTGGAAAGACGCTGTTTGTTAAAATTCTAGAGCAAGATAAAATTCCAGAGACTATTAAGTTTCTGCTCCCTTTAAAACTCATTAAGAATCGTATTTTTTTATAAAAACTTTAAACCAGGCTCTCTTTTATTTGGCAGGCTTTCTATTTATTATCATTAATATTACCTTTAAATATGAAGAGATTCATTAATGGATATATATTCAGCATAGTAATTATAAATGATATATTTTGAAGATAATTATATATATCAAGAGTAAAAACAAATAGAAGTATATTATTTTACTGTGATTAAGAATATTTAAAGAAGTACCAGAAAATAATGAGGAACTTTTCTGAGAGATGGGCAAAATTAATTATTGGAAAGACGCTGTTTGTTAAAATTGTAGAGCTAGATGAAATTCCAGAGACTTTATTAAATTTCTGCTTCCTTTAAAACTCATTACGAATCATATTTTTTGATAAAAATTTAAAACCAATACCTTTTTTTTTCTTTTCCTTCTCTTATAAAAAGCCAAATGAAAAATGAGTCTGCATTGGAGTAAATGAGCACCTTTTACGGCTTATTAATAACGAGCATCATCCGATGCACAGCTACGAAGTAATCCATTGAAACTTATTCAACTATTTTTTTTTCCTTTTTTCACTTCCCAAAATCGTTAAAAGTTGGTAATAGGTAACGACATAAGCGGCTGCCAACAACTCCTAAGTAGCACACAAAAAAATAAGGAAAAGAAATAATTTGGAAAAAAAAAATAGTTGCTATCTCGGCATAAAAAATGAAGGAATAAGAAAGAAATCTTTGGTAAAGAAAGAAAAAAGAAAGGAATTACTGATGACGGAAATTATCTTAAAAGCCGAAATTCCCTCTGCCTTCGGAAAAGATGTTTGAAGTCGTCCATTGATGAAGCCATCTAATTATTGAGCTTCCCATTAGGAGCTTATCAAGGAATATTTTCTTTATCTCACGAGGCCTCAGCAGGTTGCCTTAATTCACTCGAATCATAAAGGAGAGATTAAAGAAGTATTAAGATAAAATTAATGCAAAATTCATTATAGACACTTGTTTTATATTGTTAATATTTTTTAAAAATAAATAATGTTGTTTTATTTGTTATTGCATTTTTTAAGATAGTAGAAATGATTTTAATTATATTCAACCATAATTGTCAATAAATTCACTATTAGAATACTATCTATACTGATTAACAAATTATATAAAGCATGTCCAACTCGTCGTTCAGTGGCAATGCATGACACTGGTGAACATTAGGGCAGGCTTATTGCACTGGCAGTTTTTTTGTAGCTACTATTTCAAAAAATGTGGAGACTCGATGGCGTTTGGGATGTTCAGCATCTTGCCTCGTGAGTCGGACTACCTGGTGGAAAATTCCGGGTTTTCTTCCGTACGATACACAAATGCGAGGTAGTTCCGCCTAAAAGTGCATCCTAACAATGTACTGACATCCTTCTGTAGCGTGAGAGAACCAAGCCATAACTCTACCTACGAGTGCTCCACTACAACAGAAGCCCTTTCCCTCCTTCCATGAGACACATGGTTTCTTGAAATTGGTCTAGATGTTGATGTCTACCAAATGTGATAAGAAAAAAAAAGGTAAAGCATTATATCATCAATATTATCTTTAAATATGAAGGGACGCATTGAATAATGGATATATAATTACGATAGTATTTATAAATGATATATTTATGATGCTAATTATATATTTATATCAAGAATTACAAAATAGAAATCGATTATTTTATTGGGATTAAGAATAACTAAAGAAGCACCAGAAAATAATGGCGAACCTTTCTAAGAGATGGGCAAAATTATTTATTGGAAAGACGCTGTTTGTTAAAATTCTGTATAAAATTCCAGAGACTTTATTAAATTTCTGCTCCCTTTAAAACTCATTATGAATCATATTTTTTGCTAAAAATTTAAAACCAAGTCAACTTTTTTTTTCTTCCTTCCCATATAAAAAACCAAATGAAAAATGAGTCTGCACTGGAGTAAATAAGCACATTTTACGGCTTATTAATAACGAGCATCCTCCCATGCACAGCTGCGATGTAATCCATTTAAACTCATTCAGCTACTTTTTTTTTCATTATTTTCATTTTTCTACTTCCCGAAATCGTTAAAAGTTGCTAATAGGTAACGACATAAGCGGCTGCCAACAACTCCTATGTAGCACAAAAAAAAAAAAAAAAAAAAAAAAAAAAAATAGGGAAGTGAAATAAAAAAATAATAATTGCGACCTCGTCATAAAAAGTGAAGGGAAAAGAAAAGAAATCTTTGGTAAAGAAAGAAAAAATAAGTATTACTGATGACGGAAGTTATCTTAAAAGCCCCAAATTCACTCTGCCTTAGCGAAAGATGTTTAAAATCATCTAATGATGAAGCCATTTAATTATTTAGCTTCACATTAGGAGCTTATCAAGGGATCTTTCCTTTATCTTACAAGGTCTCAGCAGGTTGCTTTAATTCACTAGAATCATGAAGAAATAATTCAAGAAGTATTAAGATAAAATTATAGTAAAACTCATTATAGACACTTGTTTTATAATGATAATATTTATAAAAGAAATTATTTCTTTAGTTTGTTATTGAATTTTTTTAAGACGATAGAAATGATTTTGTTTATATTCAACCTTAATTTGGACAACTTGAACATCGTCTGATTCATGACATATATAAGCATTATCTTGTACAGTTAATGATAATGGTTGTAGATCAAGATGATGGGGATAATATTCTGATCAATTAAAAATTTGCCATAATTTAAAATCATAAATTATTCTTTAATTAGTTAAACCTTTTATTTACACATCAATATACTCTTTCTATAAACCTGTATTATATTATCGGCACACAATAATATCATTTTTTGTAGCTTTTGATATTAAAAATAGTTATTGACAGCTATTGATATTAAAAATAGTTATTTATTAATAGTTATGATATAATATACTTATCAGTTTAAAATATGCTATAGTTTCAAATTATTTGTTATTTTTTTAATTTGTTAATCCTACTATCTCCGAAATCTGTGGTACCAAGCGCCATAACTGTATTCACTCGGCCATCAGGCCCTCATGTAATGTGATTAGCGGTTTAAAATTTCCATAGTTGTTCCTTTAATAATAATTCTTAATGTTTAATTCTTTATGCGCATTTGATTTTTTTAATTTGTTAATTGTTAGACATAACCGAAAGTATAATACATATTTAGGTTTGATTTTTGTTAATGAAAACTTATTTAGGCTTCATTCATCACTATACAGTATTCATATGCTTTATGCCAACGGCCGTACCATGCTGAATATACCGGTTCTCGTTAGATCACCGAAGTTAAGCATCATTGGGCGCGGTCAGTACTTGGGTGGGTGACCACCTGGGAACACTGCGTGCCGTTGGTAAATTTGGGACCTGAATGGCCGAGTGTCTAGCGCTCTGGCGCTCGGTGCCACAGGTTTCGGGTTCGAATCCCGGCGGTGCCATGGATGTTTGTATAGTGGTTCGGAATCCACTTTAAGCCGTAGGTCCCGGTCTTGTATGACTGTAAGAGCGTCACGGAGCAAAAGTCAGGCTTCTACCTACGGGTGCTCCACCACAACAGAAGCTGCTTCCTTCCCCTTCAATCATGAGTCCATATGGGCTCGTGGGCTTGGCCAGCCAAGTGGGATAAGAAACAACAACAAACATATGTTTTATGTTAAGTAAAAGACGTTAGCTAAAACAACTGACTATAATTTATTGTGAGGGTCTTTTAATGTGAATATTAATCACCGTTTAATAAAAAAAAAACCCAACAATTATTGCAATCCTTTTCTTTAGATACACATGAACTATTATAGATAAAAGGCAAAAAAATTGGACCATCATATTTTACATAGAAATGTTAAAAAATTCTTCCGTCCAAATCTGAGATGTTACTTAATTTTTCTTCCAGCAGCAAATATTGACTCTGACAGGATCTACTCCGAGAAACAAGATGTTCATTTGTGCGTTAAAAGAAACTCCGACACGGAAAAAGCTTGGAAATACTTTACATGAATATAAATCAAAGATACGTGCATTTATTTAAATGATTTTTTTCTCCTTTTTTCTGTGTAATGCAGAATTTTTGCCTGATCGTCACACACAAAATATGAACCACAAAAAATAAAAAGTAAATAACTTTTTTTAAGGAAAGGATGAATTTAGTAGAAAAAAAAGCCGAAGCTGTTTTGGTATTAAAGTGCTTTATTCTCACTTGCTTTGTGAAAAGAAAATGCATTCATTTTTCATTTCCTCTTCATTCGAAAATTCTACTTTAAAGTCCTTAATTTGAGAAATGGGCTAAAATCCCATTCTTTTTATGTACTTCTTTTTTTTTCCTTCTTTGAATACGCGAATGTTAGTAGTGAAATCGAAAAAGAAAAAGCAGAGTATAAAATGACGCAAATAACAGGTTCGAGAAAGACAGTTTTTTCTTTTTTTTTATAGAAAGCTATACTTTCTTGGTTTATTGTAGTTCTTGTTGTTTCATGGCATGCGGTATAGTTGGAAATATGGTTGAATAGAAAATGTGAGGCAACATTTTGAGATGATACATTTGACGTTTGTTGAAAGCAAATAGTATGCTTTCATGCTCATAAACAGATTTCGAAGATTATGAATAATGGATTACTCTTTCTCCTGCATTTATTTTTCAATAATTGTGTTTCTTATTATGAGTTTTAAACAATAAGAAATAAATGGTAAGAAAATAGCAGGCCTATAATGATAATTGTATCGTGGGTAATTTATTCTTTATTCATGTGCGCGTCATTTAAAATATACCTAATTGCCAAACAATATTTTCTTTAATAACAATGCTTTTAATTTTTTAAAAATAAATCCTGTTTGTGTAGATGGTTCAGACCGTAACCGTATTTACATTCTTTATGTAATATTTCGTTCTCCGTAAGAGGGCGCTCTTTTGTTTGTCAAGTGTTTTTCTTCATATATCGTTTCTTAGTTGAGTAATAAATTTCGTTCAAGAACGTTGTGCCTCTCTCATTTTCATCCTCACCATAGATCTTATTGTGATTTTATGCATGCGACAATGGATAAATCAAAAAAGGTCTGAAATTGATTGTGAGTTCTTTAGCATATAGGCATTGAATATATAGTATTTTCTGAATATTAGTCGTTGTTTAGTAAAACAAAAAACTATCCAGAATTCATTGCAATCAAATTTTTGGATACACATGAATCATTGGTAAAAAGCAAAAAGTTAGAGCAACATATTTCACGTAAGAAATGTTAAAATCTTTTGTCTAAATCTGAATAAAAAAGGATGTGGAAAGTAAATAGTATACCTTCTTGTCCGTAAAAAGAACCAAGAGATTTTGAATAATGGATTATTCCTTCTCTCGCATTTACTTTTTAATAATTGTGCCTCCTATTATGAGTTTCAAACAATAACAAATAAATGGTAAGACCATAATAGTCTTATAATGATGGTTGCACATTAATGACACCGTAGGTGATTACTTATTTTTCATCCTTTGTGTGTCATTTACAATATAAATAATTGCCAAACAATATTTTCCTCAAAGACAAATGTATGCATTTAAATTTTCAAAAATAAAAACTCTTTGTTTAGATCTTATTGTTAAGACAATTAGTTTGTTTAGATCTTATTGACAAATGAGAGCACGTATTTCTTCTCCAGCAATTGCTTTTCCTTAACTGTGTCTCTTTTAATGAGGTTCAAGCAATAACAAATAAATAATAAGTCATTGAAAAGCATTTTATAACGTGCCTATAATGATAATAATGGCACCATAAGTAAATATTTAATTTTTATTATTTTGCGTGCCATTTAATATACCTTTTCAATATAAAATTTTCTTTAATACGAATGCATTTAATTGTTGAAAAATTAAAACTGTTTGTTTAGATCTTATTGTGATTTTATGTATCTACCAATGATTAAGTCAAAATTCCAAAAACGATAATAAAACGAAAACACTTTCGTGGATTAGCTCAATAAATCTTAAGTATTTTCGTTTTTCTAAGGGAGCAGAAAATGTTTGTTGATAGCAAATAGTATACTTCCATGCTGATAAAAAGAACTCAAAGATTTTAAATAATGGATTATTCCTTCTTCTGCATTTACTTTTTCGTAATTGTGTCTCTAATTATGAGTTTCAAACAATAACAAATAAATGTTAAGGCAATAACATGTCTAATAATAATAGTTGCATTGTAGGTAATTATTTCTGCTTTATTTTTGTGTGTACCATTTCAGTATACCTAACTGCCAAACAATTTTTTTCTTTAATAACAATGCATTTATTATTCAAAAAATAAAAATTGTTTGTTATCTTATTGGGATTTTATGGATGGAACAATAGTTAAGTCAAAACTCCAAAAACGATGTTGAAATGAAAGCACTTTTGTCGTGGACTAGTGCTATAAATCCTAAGCTGACAAGTATTTTCATTTTTCTAAAGGAACTGAGAACTTTTGTTGAAAGCAAATAGAATAATGTCATGCTTATAAAAGAACTCAAAGAATTTGAATAATTGATTATTCCTTCTCCTGTGTTTACTTTTCCATAATTGTCTCTTATTATGAGTTTTAAACAACACAAAAAAAAAAAGTTAATACAATGAACAATATTTTATAACACGTTTATAATGATAGTTGCACAGTAGGTAATTATTTCTTTTTTATTCTTGTGCGTGTCATTTACTATATACCTAATTTCCAAACAACAATAATAATGCATTGTTAAATTAAAAACATCACATTTAAATGCATTGTTATTAAACAATTTATCTCAATTTTGAAAAATAAAAAAACGTTTCTTTAGACGTTGTCAATAGTGCAACAGCCCCAGGATGGGTCGAGGCCCAAGAAGGGCCTTTCAAACTTACAATAAATGATATAAAGAGCTCTTATAAAAAGGAAAACTGCCAAAATCATGCCAATAATTCTAGTCTGTTTTACTGAAACAGTAAAGGCGTGTGACGTGATATCATATTAGTCAATGGAGGTAGATATTGCACGTTTTTCTCTTTTTCCTGTCTGTTTGTTTGTTTCCTCTCACTGTCTTCATAGGAATCAATACACATATACATATTTAGATTGCTATGAATCTAAATATGGATATGTGTATTGATTCCTATGAATATAAATGCGAATATGTGTATTGATTCCTATGAATATGTCTATAGATTCTTATGAATACTTCGGGCCCTTGACCTTTCCTGTCCCTTTATAGAAGATAGAAATATTTATCTGATACAGAAGTGTTATTTATAACTTTTAACTATTTTTTCCATAAAAAAGTCTTAATGATAAATATTGATACATTGGAATCCTCAGGATATTTGACTTTTGAAAATATATCCTCAGGATATATTTTCGTATATAAACTGAAATTTTTTAGAACTTTTTCTAAAGACAAATTAGGAAATCGGCTTATATACGGATCCACTAATCCACAAAAAACGGAGGTACTTTTCCGTTATTTATTATTATTATTTTTTTTTTTTTTTTTTTTCATTTCGACATATGTCTTGAACTTTGGGCAAATTTTTTGAAGAAAAAATGCACTCTCACCCGGTTCACAAATCGGATTATATTCAGGAATATATGGTATCTCTTATACAGAACTTTGAACTTTAGTACAGAACTTGATACTTTTTGAATTTCAGTTAAATAAGTGGCATATATGTACCAGATCCGGCGTTATTCAGACTGCACCATGGAGAACTTCCCTCAGATTGTGTCGCCGCAATTTTTAGCGCACTATCAAGGGTGGCATCTGTAGATTCGTACCCTCCTCCCTTCTTCCTCAAGCCTGACAGAAGAACATATCAACCTACAGTTTTATCACCCCTCGGCAAATACAGAGGAATTAACAACAAATTCTCGAATTTAATGAATAGGATTATATCTACAAGTATTCTCCAGCATTAAAAGGAAGCCTGATAGCCAACTGACTAGCGCTCTGGCCTTTGGTACATCAGATTAGAATCCTGGCTGTGGCATGGATGTTTGGTAGTGGTTCAGAATCCACATTAACTGTAGGTCATTGTCTATTTAGCCCTCGTGTGCACAAAATGACCGTAGAGCGACAAACCAAACCAAGCTTCCTTAAGAGATTAAATAAAGCATTATATCATTAATATTATCTTTAAATCTGAAGAGAGTCATTGAGTAATGGATAAATGTTCAAAAACGTAATTAAAAAGTTATATTTACGTTAGCTTTTTTTTCGACAATAATTATATATTTATATCAAGATTTAAAAAAACAGAAATATATCATTTGATTGTGATTAAGAATATTTAAAGAAGCGCCAGAAATAATGACCAACTTTTTCTAAAAGATGGGCAAAATTAATTATTGGAATAAATATTAATCAAAAATCCAAATTAATTATTGGAATATATTAATTATTAAAATTAATTAATCAAAATTAATTATTAAAATTCTAGATCAAGATAAAATTCCAGAGACTTTATTAAATTTCTGCTCCCTTTAAAACTCATTACGAATCACATTTTTTGATAAAAATTTAAAACCAAGCCCTTTTTTCATTTTCATTCTCATATAAAAACCCAAATGAGAAATGAGTCTGTATTGGAGTAAATAAGCACATTTTACGGCTTATTAATAACGAGCATCCTCCCATGCACAGCTGCAAAGTAATCCATTTAAACTTATTCAACTACTTTTTTTCTTTTTTCTACCTCCCAAAATCGGTAAAAGTTGCTAATAGGTAACGACATAAGCGGCTGCCAACAACTCCTAAGTAGCACAAAAAAAATTAGGAAAAGAAATAATTTGAAGAAAAAAAATAGTTGCTATCTCGGCATAAAAAGTGAAGGAAAAAGAAAGAAATCTTTGGTAAAGAAAGAAAGAAAAAAAAGAATTACTGATGACGGAAATTATCTTAAAAGCCGAACTTCACTCTGCCTTCGGAAAAGATGTTTGAAGTCGTCCAATGATGAAGCCATTTAATTATTGGGCTTCCCATTAGGTGCTCATCAAGGAATCTTTCCTTTATCTCACAAGGCCTCTGCAGGTTGCTTTAATTCACTCGAATTATGGAGGAAAGATTTAAAAAGTTAGCTAAGATAAAATTATAGTAAAATTCATTATAGATACTTGTTTTATAAGGCTAATATTTGTTTTAAAAATATTCTTTAATTTGTTATTGATTTTTTTTAAGACAATAGAAATGATTTCAATAATTCAACCATAATTTGGACATCTTTAACATCTTATTAAAGGCATATATAAACATTATCGTGTATAGTTAATGATAATGGTTATAGATCAAGTTTAGGGCGATAATATTCTTATCAGTTAAAAATATGTCATAGTTTGAAATTATTTGTCATTGTTTAATTAGTTAATCTTTCTATTTGCAAATCAATATACTATTTCTAAAAATATGACTAATATTTTTGGCACACAATAATATCATGTTCTGCAACTTTTGCTATTAACAATAGTTGAGGATGTTGCTTATAATATGATTTCTTCTTCTTCATTAGAGCAACAGTCGCATCGTGGGCAAGGCCGTCTGCTTACCGGCAGATTTCGAAACAAGATGTTTGTCCTTTTACAGGGTCGGGTTGTCAGTTTTACATCCAATTTTCTATAATCATAATACACCCGGACCTACGGTTTAAAGTGGATTACAAATCCCTATAAACATCCATGGCAACACCGCGACTCGAACACGAAGCCTGTGGCACCAAGAGCCAGATTATAATATGATTAGCAGTTAAAGGAAGCGTTATTTGAAGCGTTTTCATTATTTGAAGTGTTACACGAATTTGATTTTTCTAAATTTGTTTGTTGAGAGTTACAATCTGAGAGTATAATACATATTCTGCTATTTTAACCTTAATATTATCACTATAAAACAACCAATCACTATAAACAACCTTGCAAACCTTTTCATTAGATAGACATGAATTATTATAGATAAAACACGAAATATTTGGACCATCATATTTCACGTAAGAAATGTTAACAAATTATTTCGCCCAAATCTGAAATGTTATTCAATTTTACTTCCAGCAGCAAATATTGACTCTGTCAGGATCTACTCCAAGTAACAAGATGTTCATTTGTGCGTTAAAAGAAACTCCGACACTGAAAAAGCTTGTGACTACTTTACATAAAAATACAAAATTTTACATAAATACATGCATTTATTTAAATTTCTTTTTTCTATCCTTTTTTGTGTAATGCAGAATTTTTGCCTGATCGTCAAGCACAAAATATGAAACACACTCAAAAAAAAAAAAAAAAAAGAAAGAAAGTAAATCGCTTTTTCTTAAATAAAGGATGAATTTAGTAAAACAAAAAAAAAACTGAAGCTGTTTTGGTTTTAAAGTGCTTTATTCTCACTTGATTTGCGAAAAGAAAATACGTTCATTTTTCATTTCCTCTTCATTCGGAAATTCTACTTTAAAGTCCTTAAATTGAGAAATGGGCTAAAATCCCATTCCTTTTACGTACTTCTTCTTTTTTATTTATTTCTTCTTTAAATAAGCGAATGTTAGTAGTGAAATGGAAAAGGAAAAGCAGAGTATAAAATGACGCACATAACAGGTTCGAGAAAGACAGTTTTTTTTTTTTTTTTACAGAGAGCTATGCTTTCTTCGTATATTGTATTTCTTGTTGTTTCATGTCATGTGGTATAGTTCGAAATATGGTTGAATAGAAAATGCGAGGTAAAATTTTGAGATGATACATTTGACGCTGTTGAAAGCAAATAGTATACTTTCATGCCCATAAAAAGAACTCAAATATTTTGAATAATGGATTATTATTTCCCCTACATTTGCTACATGCTTCTTATGATAGTGGCACTCTAGGTAATTATTTGTTTTCTTACTCTTGCGAATGTCGTTTGCAATATACCTATTTACCAAACAAAATATTCTTTACTAACAATACACTTAATTTTTGAAAAATTAAAACCATTTGTTTCGATTTTATTGTGTTTTTGTGGATGAACCAATGGTTAAGTAAAAATTCCAAAAACTATGTTGAAACAAAAGCACTTATACCGTAAATTCTTTTTCAATAGTGCAAGAGTCTTATGATAGACCAAAGCCATCTACATACTGGCAGTTTTATAGATAGGAGAGATTTACTTTATACGTCCGATTTTCTTTATACATTTTCAGCAATAGCGCAATAGATTTATGAGTCATGTACCTACGGTTTAAAGTGAATTTCAAACCACTACAAACCGCCATGGAACCGGCGGGATAGGAATCCGAGAATTGTAACACAGATCTCAAGCGCTATACGCTCGGCCATTAAGCCCCTTTATAATGTGATTAACGGTTTACAATTTCAGTAATTTGAAGTCTTTCCTTATATGAATTTGATTTTCTGAATTTGTTAATTGATAGACATAATCTGAGAGTATAATATATATTTTTATTTGATTTTTATTAATGAAAAAAAATACGCTTTTTCCAGCATTGTACATTTTTCATATGTTTTATGTTATGCATTGAAAATTAGTTTAAACAAGGGCTGTAATTGATAACGGTTTTCTTTTAATCTGTTTATTAGTCATTGTCTAATAAAAAAAAAACGAAATATCATTGCAGTCCTTTCCTTTAGATACACATGAATTATTACTGATAAAAAGCAAAAAATTTGGACCATCATATTTCACTTAAAAAATGTTAGAAAAATTCTTTTGTCCAAATCTGAAATGTTACTTAATTTTTCTTCCAGCAGCAAATTTTGACTCTGACAGCATATACTCCAAGAAACAAGATGTTCATTTGTGCGTTAAAAGAAACACCGACACGGAAAACTCTCTGGACTACCTTACATGAAAATAAATCAAACATACGTGCATTTATTTAAAGGGTTTTTTTTTCTCCTTTTTTATGTAATGCAGAATTTTTGCTTGATCGTCACGCACAAAATATGAAACACACTCACAAAAAAAAATCATTTTTTTTTTAAAAAAAGGTTGAATTTAGTAAAAAAATAAAGAAAAAAAAAACCGAAGCTGTTTTTGTTTTAAAGTTCTTTATTCTCACTTGATTTGTGAAAAGAAAATGCATTCATTTTTCATTTCCTCTTCATTCGAAAATTTCACTTTAAAGTCCTTGAATTGAGAAATGGGCTAAAATCCCATTCCTTTTACGTACTTTTTTTTTTGCTTTCTTCTTCTTTAAATACGCGAATGTTAGTAGGGAAATGGAAAAGAAAAAGCAGAGTATAAAATGACGCAAATAACAGGTTCGAGAAAGACAGTTTTTTTTTCTTTTTTACAGACAGCTATGCTTTCTTCCTATATTGCATTTCTTGTTGTTTCATGGCATGTGTTATAGTTGGAAATATGGTTGAATAGAAAATGCGAGGTAAAATTTTGAGATGATACATTTGACGTTTGTTGGAAGCAAATAGTGTACTTATATGCCCATAAAAAGGACTCAAATATTTCGAATAATGGATTATTCCTTCTCCTGAATTTACTTTCCCGTAATTGTGTCACTCATTATGAGTTTCTAACAGTAACAAATAAATGTTAAGACAATAACATACTTATAATGATAGTTGCACCGCATCTAACTATGTATTTGCTTACTGATGATATATTCTTATCAATTAAAAATGTGCCATAGTTTGAAATCATAAGTTATTCTTTAATTAATTAATCCATCTATTTGCACATCAATATACTATTTCTATAAACATGGCAATATCATTCCCTGCTGCTTTTGTTATTAACAATAGCTGATGATCAAGTGAATACTATGTTTCTTCTTCTTCATTGGTGCAACAGCCCCATGGTGGGCCAAGGCCGACTGTTAAAATTCGAAAAAGGAGATATTTTCTTTTTACGGGGTAGGGTTGTCAATCCAATGCTCTTACAGGCATAGTACAGCGGGCCATATGGTTTAAAGTGGATTCCGAACAAGCATCCATGGCACCACCGGGATTCGGCCCCGAAATCTGTGGCACCAATTGCCAGAACTCTAGTCACTCGGCCATCTGGCCCCCTTATAATGTGAATAGAAATAAAGAATTTCCCTAATTTGAAGTCATTCCTTATACTCAATCGATTTTCTAAATTTGTTAGTTGAGAAACATAATATGAGAGAATAATACACATTTTCGTTTGAATTTTATTAATGAAAACTTGTTTATATTTTATTCATCATTAAACAGTATTCATATGTTTTATGTTAAACAAAGAAAATTAGTTTAAACAAGGACTGCAATTGATTGGGAGGGGTTTTAATCTATATATTAGTTACCGTTTAATAAAAAAAACACCCAAAAATCATTACAAACCTTTACTTTAGATACACATGAATTATTATATATAAAAAGCAAAAAGTTAGAACATCATATTTCACTTTTCCATAATTGTGTCTCTTATTATGAGTTTTAAACAATAAAAATAAATGGTAAGACAATGAACAAAATAATATACAACATACTTATAATGATAGTTGCACCGTAATTGCAGAGTGGGAAATTATTTATTTTTTTATTCTTGTGCGTATCATTTACAATATACCTATTTGGCAAACAATATTTTCTTTAATAACAATGCATTTAATTTTTGAAAAATAAAAATTTTTTGTTTAGATCTTATTGTCCTATTGAGATGTTGTGGTTGGAACTATAGTTTAAGTAAAAATTCTAAAAACGATGTTGAAATGAGTAAAATTGAATTAAAAATGAGTAAAATGAGTAAATTGTCTTATGTAGTAAAACTTTTATTCGATGGTGCAAGTCTCATCATATGCCAAAACCGTCTGCATACTCGCAGATTACTAGAGAGGAGAGGCTTTCTTTATACCGGGTAGGGTTGCCAGCCCTACGTCAAACAGTCTTATTAGTCGGTACCTACGGTTTGAAGTGGATTTCGAAGCACTACAAACAGATCTGGATCCGCAGGCACTCGAAACGGAGATCTGTGACACCGAGTTCAAGCGCTACCCACTAGACCATTAAGCCCCTTTTTAATGTGATTAGAGGTTAACAATTTCAGTAATTTGAAATCTTTCTTTATTTTGAAATCTTTCGATTTTCTAAATTTGTTATTTGAAAGACACAACCTGAGAGTGTAATACATATTTTTGTTTGATTATTATTAATGAAAATTTATTTATGCTTAATTAAGCATTATACGGTATTCATAAGTTTTAGGTTATGCAAAGAAAATTAGTTAAAACAACTGACAATAATTGATGATGAGGTTTTTTTATTCTGAATATTAGTCACTGTACAAGAAAAAAACAGCCAGAAAGCCTTGTAATCCCTTTCTTTAGGTACAAATGAATTATTATAGATAAAAAAAAAAGTTAGAATATCATAGTTCACGCAAGAAATGTTAAAAAAAAATTCTTCTGTCCAAATCTGAAATGTTACTTAATTTTTCTTCCAGCAGCAAATATTGACTCTGGCAGGATCTCTCCAAGAAACAAGGCTTTCATTTGTGCGTTAAAAGAAACTCCGAAACGGAAAAAGCTCGGAACTACTTTACATGAAAATAAATCAAACATACGTGCATTTATTTAAATGTTTTTTTTTCTCCTTTTTTCTGTATAATGCAGAATTTTTGCCTGATCGTCACGCACAAAATATGAAACACACTTAAAGATCATTTTTTAGAGAAAGAATGAATTTAGAAAAGCTCTTTTGGTTTTATAGTGCTTTATTCTCACTTGATTTGTGAAAAGAAAATGCATTCATTTTTCATTTCTCTCTTTATTCTAAAATTCTACTTTAAAGTCCTTAAATTGAGAAATGGGCTAAAATCCCATTCCTTTTACGCACTTCTTCTTTTTTTCTTTCTTCTTCTTTAAATACACGAATGTTAGTAGTCAAATAGAAAAGAAAAAGCAGAGTATAAAATGACGCAAATAACAGGTTCGAGAAAGACAGTTTACTTTTCTTTTTTATAGAGAACTATGCTCTCTTCGTATGTTGTATTTCCTGTTGTTTCATTGCATGCGGTATAGTTGGAAATATGGCTGAACAGAAAATGCGAATTAAATTTTTGAGATTATACATTTGACGTTTGTTGAAAGCAAATAGTATAATTCCATGATCATAAAAAGAACTCTAAGATTTTGAATAATAGATTATACTTTCTCATGCATTTATTTTTCCATAATTGTGTCTCTTATTATGAGTTTCAAACAATAACAAATAAATGTTAAGACTATAACATGCCTGTAATGATAATTGCATCGTGTTTAATTATTTATTCTTTATTCATGTGCGCGTCATTGAAAATATACCTATTTGCCAAACAATATTTTCTTTAATAACAATGCTTTTAATTGTTGAAAAATAAAACCTGTTTGTTTAGATCTTATTGCGATTTTATGCATAGGACAATGGTTAAATCAAAACAAGGTCTGTAATTGTTTGTGAGTTTTTTTGTATATAGGCATTGAATATACAGTATTATCTGAATATTAGCCATTGTTTAGTAAAAAAAAAACTACCCAGAATTCATTGCAATCATATTTTTGGATACACATTAATTATTATATGTAAAAAGCAAAAAGTTAGAACATCATATTTCACGTAAGAAATGTTAAAATCTTTTGTCTAAATCTGAAAAAAATGTTTGATGAAAGCAAATAGTATACTTTCATGCTCGTAAAAAGAACTCGAAGTTTTTGAATAATGGATTATTCCTTCTTCTGTATTTACTTTTCCGTAATTGTTTCTCCTATTATGAGTTTCAAACAATAACAAATAAATGTTAAGACCATAATAGTCATATAATTATGGTTGCACGTTAATGACACCGTAGGTGATTATTTATTTTTCATTCTTTGTGTGTCATTTTACAGTATAAATAATTGCCAAACAATATTTTCTTTAATGATAAATGTAAGCATTTAAATTTTCAAAAATAAAAACTGTTTGTTTAGATCTTATTGTTAAGACAATTAGTTTGTTTAGATCTTATTGACAAACGAGAGCATATATTTCTTCTCCAGCAATTGCTTTTCCATAACTGTGTCTCTAATTATGAGTTTCAATCAATAACAAATATATAATAAGTCAAAGAAAAACATTTTATACCGTGCTTATAATGATAATAATGACACCATAAGCAATTATTTTTTTATTATTATTATTTTGCGTGTCATTTACAATATACCTTTTCAATATAAAATTTTCTTTAATACGAATGCATTTAATTTTTGAAAAATAAAAACTGTTTGTTTAGATCTTATTGTGATTTTATGAATGAACCAATGAATATGTCAAAACTCCAAAAAACGATATTAAAACGAAAACACTTTCGTATATTAGATCGATAAATCTCAAGACAAAAAGTATTTTCGTTTTCTAAAGGAGCAGAAAATGTTTGTTGAAAGCAAATAGTATACTTCTATGGTCAAAAAAACAACTAAAAGATTTTGAATAACCGATTATTCCTTCTTCTGCATTTACTTTTCCATAATTGTGCCTCTTATTATGAGTTTCAAACAATAACAAATAAATGGTGAGACACTAACATGTCTAATGATGATAGTTGCATTGTAGGTAATTATTTATGCTTTATTATTGTGTGTGCCATTTACAATATACCTGATTGCCAAACAAACTTTATCTTTTAAAACAATGCATTTATTATTCGAAAAATAAAAAAAAATGTTTGTTTATATCTTATTGTGATTTTATGGATGAAACAATAGTTAAGTCAAAACTCCAAAACCGATGTTGAAATGAAAGCCCTTTTGTTATGGACTAGTGCTATAAATCCTAAGCCGCCAAGTATTTTCATTTTTCTAAAGGAACAGAGAACATTTATTGAAAGCAAATAGAATAATGTAACGTTCATAAAAGAACTCAAAGAATTTGAATAATAAATTATTCCTTCTCCTGTATTTACTTTTCCATAATTATGGGTTTCAAACAATTAAAAAATATAATTAATACAATGAACACTATTTTATAACACGCTTCTAATGATAGTTGCACAGTAATTGCACAGTAGGTAATTATTTTTTTTCTTGTGCGTGTCATTTACAATATACCTAATTGCCAAACAATAATAGAGCATTATTAAATTAAAAACCCTGCAATTAAATGAATTGTTATTAAACAATTCAGTTGCTTTTTGAAAAATAAAAAATGTTTGCTTAGATCTTATTGTCCAATTGCGATATTGTGGATGTAGCAATGGTTTTCGAACCGAGAATGTTAAGTCAAAATTCCGAAATCGATATTGTAGCGAAAACATTTATGTCGTGGATTCTACTTCTTCAATGGTGCAACAGCTCCATGATGGGTTAAAGCCGTCTGCAACTGGCAGATTTCCGAGACAATATATGTTTTTTTCTACTGGATTCTATTGTCAGTCCTAGGCCCTACATTTCTAATAGAGCGGGACCTAAAGTGTTAAGTGGATTATGAATCCCTACAAATATCCATGGCCCCTCCGGAATCGAACATGTAACTTATGGCATAGAGCGCCAGAGCGTTAGTGACTAGCCATCAGGCCCCACATCTCGTGAATTAGAGGGATAAATCCTATACCTAAAAGCATTTTTTTTTTTTTTTGCTAAAGGAACAGAGATGATAATCGCTGGTGTTCGTTCAGAATTGGGGTGGCAAAAATGGATAGATAGTGTAACACGTCTCATGTGGTGCACCCAGAGAATGAATCTGCTGTATCTCAGCTGTTCAATTTTTGAATGGCATCGATTTAAAATGCCCAGCATTCGAAAACAGCATGTTTTCCTTAGAAAAAAAAAGTTATTGTTACTTCATTTTAAGTCAGTAATGAAATATATAATCCACTTTAAGCCGTAAGTCCGGGTCTAATATGATTGTAGTGTGTTGAGCGTAAAGCTGACATTCCTACTAAGTAAAAAGAAAACATCTTCTGTCTCTAAATCTGCCAGTAGGATTAATTATATTATATTTATCATATTAGATTTTCCGTTGGGCCTGCATGGCCGAGTGGCTAGCGCTCTGGCGCTTGGTACCACAGGTTTCGGGTTCGAGTCCCTGCGGTGATACAGATGTTTGTAGTGGTTCGGAGTCCACTTAAAACTGTAGGTCCCGGTCTAATAGGATCGTAGAGCGTTGCGGAAGCATTGTTACTCCGCGTCCGTGGCTTATCTTCAAGTTACACGCGCCACCTGGGTAATGCAAAGGAGTAACGTCTGTGCAACGCTTGCCTTAAGGCATTCAAGACCAAATGTCTACGTGTTTGCCAGCTGCATTAAAAAAAAAAAAAAAAAAAAAAAAAAAAAGATTTTCCTTTTTTCTCTATTTACTGTCTGTTTATTTCATCTGACTGTCTTCTTTCTTTAAATACTATATATAAAATATGGAGAGGTGTATTGATTCCTATGAATATAAATATGGGTATGTTTATTGATTCCTATGGATATAAATATGAATATGTCTATTGATTCTTATGAATATTTATGATCCTTGACCTTTCCTGACTCTTCATAGGAGATAAAATTATTTCTCTGATACAGAGGTGTTGATAAGTTTAGATTATTTTTTCTTAGAAAGGTCTTAATGATAACTATTGACTCATTGGAATCCTTCTGATATTTGAATTCTCCAGCCATGTTTAGGAGGTAAATATACACTGTATATTTATGAATATAAGAGAATAATTTTTAGAACTTTTTCTAAAGTCAAATCAGGAGATTGGTTTATAGTACATACATGATCCACTAATCCTCCAAAAAGGAGGTATTTGTTATTTGTTATTTACTTATTTTTTTTTTTTCATTTCGGCATATAAGTACGTTTTGAATTTTAGGCAAATATTTTTGAAAAGACGCTCTCTCTGCATATACACACATCGGATTATATTCAGGAATATACTGTATCTCTTATACATAAATGCGGTTTGTTATTTTTGGATTTTAGTTAATTAAATGGAAGATGTGTAACAGATCCAGCGTTACCAAGACTGCATCATGGAGAACTTTCCTCAGATTGTGCCGCCGCAATTTTTAATGATCTCATTAAAGGTGGCATTTGGGATATTCGTACATTCCTTCCTCCCATTTGAATAGGATTATATTCCAGAATATACAGCATCTCTTATACTGTAATATTGTTTTGATTTTTGAATTTCAATTAATTAAAAGACATATATTTAATAGATCCAACGTTATTTAAACTTCACCATTGAAAACATCCCGTAGATTGTGTCGCCGTCATTTTTAATGACCCCACCAAGTGTAGAACCGTACCCTCCACTCTTTTTTCTCTAGACTAATTAACCTACAGTTTTTATCACCCCTCAGCAAATACAGAAGGATAGTCAACAAATTCACGAATTTTATGAATAGGAGTAAATCTACAAGTATTCACCAGCATTAAAAGGCGGCGGGGTCGCCAATTGGCTAGTGATCTATCCTTTGGTTCATCTGAAATGGTACATCATATATGTGACAGATCTAGCATTATGCAGACTGCTCCATGGAGAATTTCCCTCAGATTGTGCCACCGCAACTTTTAACAACCCCACCAAGAGTGGCTCCTGACAGATTTCTGTCTCCTCCCTTCCTACTCAAGCCCAGCAAAAAGACTTATCGACCTACAGTTTTATAACCCCCTCGGCAAATACAGAAGGATTCTCACAACTTCCTTTAATAGAATGAAATTTACAAGTACCC